>VALG01013130.1:0-16812 GCA_009835305.1 Ipomoea purpurea
TTCCTCGGTCTTAGATTTCGGAGCGAGTGTGATTCTCGGATTTTTTGTTCAAGGCCCCCGGCACCGAGGCTAGCGACTAGGGTAGTTGCATATGTGTCTGATTTCAAAATTTGTTTTCTGAGATATGTTCGCTGGGGAATTGAACAAGCAACGATGGCTGGCTTGTAGGGAGACACTTGGTTGTCTGGGATATTGGCGTCCTCTCCGACGTATCAGATATTCAATATTGCTGACACCTGAGTCTTAGGAATTTGATTGCAGGATGGGTCGGCGTTGGACGCGTACCCTCTTTTGGTCTTTTGTTGTTTGCAGGTTGACGTATTCTGGTGTTTGTGGGAGCGTGTGGAAGCACGTAATGGGTCGATGGTTCGGCCGAGGACAACCAGGTTGCCACGGAGTGATGCATGTGGGTGGCAAAGGGGGTGCGGAATGCCTGTTAGTGCGTTGGCTCCATGGCAGCATATCCTCCACTCTTAAACTGGAGACTATGTGGCATACTTGGATGGGCACATGGTGCGACGCGCGTGTTATTAAGACGGTCAGAGGTGGTCGCCCCCGGTTGCGGGCAGTTGAAAGGAATCAATCTTTCTCCGATCTTCGGCGGCTGTGGGGGCGCGCCTTTGGTAACTAACCAGGAGGGGAGGCTTCTGCTACGGGGTTGCGTGGTCTGGCCACGGGGCAGCACGCGGGCATGTTGCGCGTCCTTTTCTCCTGCCTGGAATGGTGCTGGCGGGGACTACTACTATGATCAATATAGAGTCCACTTGGGCGGAGTTGGCTAGCTACGTTGATATCTCTGTTCGTCCGCCGTGGATCCTAGATGGTGTTGTGGCCAGACTTCGTTTTCCTGTGCTCCTGTGGGGTTGTTACTGCTTCTGTGTGCCACTCTATGTGGCCAATATGGCCTGACAGGCACACTGACTGGGCGGATGGATAAAGCAAGGGGAGGCCGTTTTCCGGGATCCTTAATGATCTGCACGTAGGGTCCGTGCTTTACTGAATTGATGATGTACCCTATGTGTTTTTTGATATTGATGATCCCCCGTGATTGTTCTTGTACTTTGTTGACAGTGGAATTTGAAAAGAAAAAAAAGAATGGAAAAGAAAAAGAAAAAAAAGGAAAATAAAAGAAAGAAGAAGAAAAAAAGTAAAAAAAAAAGAGAAAGGAAAAAAAAACAGAAATAGAAAACAATTAGTGGAAAGAATGAGGGAAAGAAAAGATGAGTGAAAAGAATTGGAGCGAAAATGAGAGTTGTGAGGAAAAGAAGAGTGATGGGAGTTAAAAGCAGTGAGTGTGGGAGGTTCTTTTAAGACCGGGAAGCTCTGCCTCGCAGTGCTGAAGTCTCAACGTAAGGTGCTGGCGGTTACAACAGGGCACCTAGGTGGCTGAACGGTGCGCCGGGAAGGATTTACAATCCGTTGACTGGTCAGGGCTTGCTGCTGGCCAATAGTAGCTGAGTTCCTTCTGGACTCCGGGGGGACGAGCTATTATACTAGGGGTTGTTTTTGTTCGCGTCAGCTCGTTATAAACTTAAACACTCACCCGAGGTAGAAGTGATAGTTGGGTCAGGGAACAGGATGCTTGTTTGTTCTATCTTGTTTTCTATTTTTTGCAGGTGCTGTTTCTTTGGACTCGGAGGCATGAACTGGTCTTGGGCTCTTTGGTTTCGCCTTCGCAGGCATCTTGGAAAGCCAGGTCCTCAACGCCGATGCAAGCGGTAAAAATTGCATCGTAGCCCCGGGCTGAACGGTGGCCGGGTAGGTGTTTTTCAAATCCGTTGGCGGTAGTCCAGGCTTGCTGCTGGCCATAGTAGCTAATCCGTTAGGGTTGGGTTCTGGTTCGTGCTGGTGCTGATCGGGAGTTCTGCTATTGACTGCCTTGGGCTGCGTTGATGATTTATGGGCCGGGATCTACCTCGTACTTCTATCTCACGACGGCGTCCCGCTACATGACTTAGGCTTGCTTGCCTGATGTTAGCTGTATTTCTTGTGTTCCTGCGTGCTATTGTTATCTTTGCACTATCTATCATGATGGCATGGCTGGTTCTACAGGGCAGTCGATAGCGCTCCGGGAGGTGTTACAAGTGTGGTGCACCCGGTTAGGCGCATTATGGTGTGTAGTCGCTGTAGTGCAACTGGCTGGTGGGGCCACGGTTGTGACACGCGCAGGCATCTATCCTCGCTACTGGCGTGTTTGGATTACATGATGGGCGTGGGATGCAGTTGGGCTGTACGTGCATTTTTTGGGCAGCGCTCGGTCTAAACTTGCCTGCTTGATTACTCTCGCCTGCGTTGAGTGCGTATAGCTAGCGTAGGTCGGGGCATTCATGTTAGAGCCCCGTGGGCCACTTTATGTTATCTCGTTTTTGTTTTGCATTTTTGTCTGCTTCGGCCTTGCTTTTTTATTAATAAGTTTTTTCTTTAAAAAAAAAAACAAAAAAACAAAAAAAAAAAAAAAAAAAAAAAAGTAATTTCCAGTGGAGTAAGGAATGTAGCCTTATGCATTGCACTTCTCAATCCTCGATATGTTTAGGAGATGAGAGACATTCACCTCCTCTTCCTGTTTGTCATTTGTATGTAGGCAGGGAACGTAGAAGTGCCTACCCTTGAAGATCAAAATCCTTTTTGGCATATATTTGGCCAAAGGAACTGGTGCTCATCAGGTGTTTGACATGGCCCCTTCGTCGTTTGATTTGCGGGCATGTAGTACTCTTTTGGAGGTTCTTCACTCAGCCAACTTTTCATATGTTGCTTGATGCTCACAGGCTCCACTTTCTTCTTTCTATGAGTGACAATCACCCAATTCTGTCCTTCGGAGGTGTTTATATTCCGTCGTGGGTTCGGGACTTTGACCGCACAGCTGTGGGCTTAACAATGAAGGATGGACGCTCCGTTGCTTCGCCATCTTCCTTCTTCAGTGACGACACGCGGAGCGAACCGTCGAGTGATAATTGAGATTTGATTCGAGCTCGCGTTAGCGATCAGCAAGCTCAATTTTTCCATCCCTGGCCAGGCATCTACTTTTTCTTTGAGATAAAGCATTTCTCCAGTTGGGTGATCAAGAAGACGATGGGTATCTCTGCAATAGTGTGGATCATCCACCCATGAAGCTTCTCAGGACATTTCATTTCTGCAGCCTCAATGAGTCTAGTTTGCAGTAGCCATCGAACATGCGGGGGATACATCAGAATTCATGAAAAGATAAGTATACTCCTGCCTTTCATTCAACTGTTGGTCTTCTACCACCCCTTGACGGCCAGAAAATGATCTTTTACCTAAGGCCTTTCAGTTGCGCTTTAGTGAAGACTGTCAATGGGAGTAGCCTTCACAATTCTCACTTCTTGCTTTCCTGCTTCTGGAAAGGTTTTGTTCACTTTTTATAACTTCTTGTTTATCCAGGTGCATTGGGAGGAGCTATGGCAAGTTTTAATAATGTTGTGCCCTCCGCTTGGCTTTTGGATGCTCATACCTCATGGTCGTGAGCACAAGCTGGATTAACTCCTCACAGGACCTTTGGCAATCCCATGTAGGATATTAGGCGAGATCAAAGTGCATGCCATTGGGATGCAACATCTACAATTGCAGAACATTGGGGAATACTCTTTCTTTGCAATTAGGCATAGTTCCCGTCCACTTTCGATGGTAAGGCAACCGGTGAGTAAACCCGTGTTACGGCCCTAAGAACAAGTAATTAATTAGTCTATGACCATAAGAAAGATAATGTTATTATGATTAAGTTAGGAAAAAGGCCCACCATAGTTCTATGTGGACCCCCAGTCCCCAAAGCCTATTACCTAATCCTAGGAGATTAAACCCCTAGATAGAATGAAATAGGAACTTAGAAGGATTTACGAATTCCCACCACAATAATCTCTCACCACCCAAAGGAGCTCCAAGAATCCCCCTAGGAGAAATCAAGAAATCAAGAAAGCTTAAAGAAAGATCCTTCATAGCCAAGGAATTAATTAAGGCTAAGAGGTAACCCATGTCTCAACAAAACCTATTTTCATAGCTATGATTCCCCTTAGGTTTCCCCATATTATTGTAATGGCGAGATGTAATTATTATTGATGTTGATGTGATGATTCCATGGGGATCTTGATAATCTTGATATTGGAGTTTTCTTGATAATTATGATGTTTGATGATTAATTGGATTCTTGATGATTATGTTGTTCTTGATGATTATGATGTGTATTGATGTTAATTGGTATCCTTGATGATTAATGTGTTGTTCTTACCGATCTTGCAATTAGAAGACGAATCGTATTCTTGTTGATATAAAAGTGATTAGAACCCTAGGTTGTATTATGATTGATTCTTGGATTATCGGGTGGGAAATCGCATGTTTGGGTGTTGATTATGTTTAGAAAAGCATGATAGGTTATGTGTCGTCGTTTCTCGTATTTGATCCGTTAATTGTCTACGTGTTGTCGTTAATTGCGTTGTAAAGTGTCTAAGCATGGTTTCGGGTTCCACAACGGTTCCCGGGCGAAAGTTTGTGAAAAAGAGTCAGTGGGGGGTAGGGGACCCGCCACCTACCCACGGCCGAGAACACTGTTCCGGCAGCGGGCAGCGGCGGGGGCAGCTGCCGCCGGCGACCCGCTGCCCGGAACAGTAACGGGCCCGGCGGGTGACCCCCACCCACCGGCTACCCGCTGGAATTTCCCCCGGACCCGGCTTCCCGTTTGATGTTTCCCCGATCCCCGTGGTGTCCCAACGGACTCCGTTTATCGTGCCTATGTCTAGTTTGATGTTTCGGGTACCGTTCGTAGGTTTATGAGTCTATTATATGCATGCTAGTTGAATTGGTACCCGTTGACCTAGGTGGAAGAAGTATGAACCCCTTAGGACTATTCTTAGTATGTGATGGATCACGCATAGGTTTTGTTATACGTTTATTCCCCTTCCCAATGTGTAATGTGGGTTGCATGTGCTTGCTATGTGTTATGTGTGGTGTTGCCCCAATTCGGTTGCGATCGGATTGGTTATCCTGAGCTGCGGTTCAGAAGCGGCTGTCAGATGGGAATTCCTGGCTGCAGTCGGATGACGGTATCCTGGCTGCGGTCCACGGTTTGGTTGGCTGCATCAGATGACACCCGAGCTGCGGTTCTTGGGCCTGGCTACGTCAGATCACACTCTCTTGTGCGGTCCACTGTTTGTTGCGATCAAACATTATGATGAGCTGCGGTTCATCGGTCGGTTGCGATCGACCCCTCCGTGTTGCGATACGGGGCAGGGTGCTGCGGGCCGTGTCAGAGCTATATGCGCTGACCCTCATGTATGGGCATGCGATTGGTCCTGTGGCGCCAACAAAGTGTGCTTATGTGTTGTGATATGGATGAGTTGTGGTTATGAGTATCTTGGGATGTGACTATGGGATTTATGTTGGGGACTGCTTATGTTGGGTTATGATTATTTTATGCTTACCTTATCTGCCTTATCTGTTGTGAACTGCATATGCTTGTTATAACTGTTGCTTGTGTCTGCCTTATCTGTCGAGTCATTCCCGTTTTTAAAGCTAGAGTTCGTAGGATATATCTTCATGCTCAAAATGGTTTTCGTATATCTATATATATCTCTATATATTGTATTTCAACGCGTTGGAGTGGGTTACCAGCATCTCTCGCTGAACAATATATTTGGCTTTCAGGCACAGAGGATAGAGCACTGGAGCGCGCTAGAACTGGAGTAGAATAGATAGTTTCCCTTTCGGCCTGCGTGCCATGTTTATGTATTTATTATTAAGGATTTAGTTAGTAGCCTGCCACCTGGTCCTTGAGGTGTGGCATAGCACCCCGTACTTCTGTATTACATTTTGGGATTTATTAAGATTCTACCCTTATATTATAAGTTTTAAAAGTCTTAAAATTCTGGGGTGTTACAGGGTGAAACTCAAAAAATACTTTATTATCCAGCAGCAATTTTTGAACCAATAATATAGAGGTAGTGAATGGATGCATGACCAATATGACTAATAGGCAAACAAGTACCAACACCGACACGGAGTGTGTCATTACCATTGTATTCGTCCGAGATAGAGAGTGCTGCTATATCTGGAGTTGCATGATTCGTTGCACCTGTATCTGGGAACCAAGTATGAGAGTCCGGTGACGAATCTGAAGGAGCTCCCTGTTAAATTATATTGGCATGTGGATCCTGTTCTTACCGTTTGTGAAACGTAGTCGCGGTGTGCCCTAGGATCCCGCAAAGCTGACACTTAGGTTGATGATTGTCGTTTCTACCTCCACGGCCACGACCACCATTGTCGCGACGGCCGCCACCACTGCCACGGGATTGCCCAGACTTTACCACTGGACTACCTGAATCCACGCCTTCTGCCCCGCGATGAGCCGCCTTTACCGCGATACTCTGCCAGATTTCTGGGCAGAGAAAGCCGTCGGTGATGCGTTCGGTCCACCAACACCAGTAACGAATTCCTCGATGCCGAGAAGGTCCGAGAGCTCGTGTAGGTTAACCGGTGTGCCGTGACGTGTAGAGAAGACACGAGACCTCGGAATTTGGGTCGTAACCCCTGAAAACGTATAGATTTTGTTCTTCAAGAGGGACATACCGACCATTGAGAGTAAGATCTTCTATGAGAACCTGAGCTCGGCCAATATAATCCGCAACAAAGGCATCACCCTGCTAAAGAGTTTGGAGCTGCTCGAGGAGGTTCAATGAGCGAGACCCCGATGATGAAGCCAGGGCAGAGGTAACGGTTGTCCAAACCGCACGGCTTGTGTGATGCCCGATCGCCAGGGGCATAACTTCATCAGATAAAGATGACATGAGCATCGAGAGGAATTCTTAATCCTAATGAACCCATGCGGGGCTGTGACAACCCAAAAATTAATTTTATAAATTCGGTTTTATGAAAATCCAAAATAGCCAATTTTCACTCCATAAAAATTTTTGCGATGAAATCGGTGTTGAATAAATTATTTTAAACCACTTTTAAACAAATTCAACATTAAGACTTGATTTAAATCTAACATCCTAAATTATCGGGTACTTTGTGTACCAAGTTTTGAACTGAGAAACCTATTTGAGTGAAATCGGGAGAATTCTGAGAAGCCTAAATCAAGTGTTTATCTAGAAATCATTTTGGGAAAATTCCTTTTTCTAACCCCAAACTATTTTAAATCTTGAATTCTAGCCCTTGGTCCATGATACAAGGTGAAACCTAAAATTGTATCTTTACATTATACCCCAAACTCTAAGTATAAGAGATAGTTTTTTCCCTTGTCACCATTCATTTCTCCAAATCAACAGCACAGATATTTTCATCTCTTCAGTGAAGCCCTCTCTCCATCTCCATCCTCATTCTCCCTCCTTTTTCTATTTCAAGCTTGGGCGTAAGTTCCTCACTATCTCCCTCCACTTTGTCTATTTCTCTATATAGCTTATCTTTAATGGATGTGTTTTGAGTTCACGCTTCCTTTTTCTATTTTTCAAGCTTGGGTAAGTTCCCACTTCTCCTCCCCTTTTCTATTTCTCTATTAGCATTATCGTATTACATGGATGTGTTTGAGTTCACGGACCATAGTACTGGATCTAGACATATGTGTTTGAGTTCACGGACATAGTATATGCGATCTAGAACATATTTATCACCATGGTCTCTGATGACTGCTCAGAATGCTTAAGTTTTGTTTAAGATCGATTACTTAATGGCGTAACTAAGTTTGTTTTATATTTGTTTGATGTGTCAATGCTTTGTAAGGAATTGGGTTTAAGGGGTGGTGATTTGGGAACCCGTAGAATGGCTCATAGGAGGTGGGAATAATTAGAATTCTGGTGGTCCAGATGTGGTAACATCAGGTGCAACGCGTCTGTGAGACAGATTATCGTGTGTTTGTATGATAAGATAGGGTTGAGTTTTGGCTTGAAGTGTGTGTTCTATATTTAAGAAGAGTTGTATAGTAATGGAATGTTCTTTTTGATGTTTTGTAAATATGGTTGAAGGGTGAAAAAAAGGTTTTTAAACTACCAAAAGCTATGATTTACAAGAAAGCTTCTATTCTAGAATCGTATATATGAGCATATATATTTTGGGAAATGTTATACTTGATTTTGAGAATATGTACATATATAACTATGTATGAGGTATATATTTGATCATAAAGATATTTGAAGCTTATTCTATCATTTCCCTAAAACTACTCAGTTAGTAACATCTTATATTTTAGGAAATACTATGTATCCCTAGAAAGGTTTAACCTAAGAACTTTTGATCTATAAAGTGTATAACCCATGGACTCCCAAGCTATTTTCTAGACTCTGTGAAGTCTATTATTGAGTATAAATGAGTATAAATGTTAGATTATTGAAGTGTTTGAGCTATTAGTGATCTATTGTTGATTTATGATGTGTTATTAATGGTTTTGGATGTGTTGGAAATGCCTAGGATTTTATTTGCAGATGAGAAGAAGACCTCTGGTGCAAAGACAGTGTGCACCAGTAGGCCTAACGGCCAGCCGAACGGCCCACCCAGGGGGACCGTTAGCTAGACGTGGCCAATCCGGGCCTAGGGCAAAGGACCTAGACAGAGGTCTTGCATAAGAGCCGGCATTTTAGGCGGCTGAGGGGCGGCCTAAGTTTTGACGCACCGGCCCAAGCTCCGCTTGAAGCTTCCTTGTGCGTGGCCGACCCCTTGTGGCTCAGCTACGCTGTCGTTTCGGATGAGACTGTCACGGGCCCTTGTGTCTTGACACGGGGCATTTTGACGACATTTTGGCTTTTGATTTCGTGAGTTGAGACAGATTTGAGCCTTCTTATTAAAGTACGTGATGATATATTGTAGCAGAAGCATGCCCAATAAGAAAATCCGCAGAAAGTATCAGCCACATGTTATTAATGCTCGAGCTTGTCATCTTTTGATTGTTAACGCAGGAAGCATGAACATTATGATGAGTTTTGTTAGAAAAGCCATGCCAAGTTGTTTTGCCTTTAAAAACAAAAAAAAAAAAAAAAAAAAAAAAAAAAAAAAAAAAAAAAAAAAAAAAAAATAACTTATAAGATGTTGCTAAGCTTTCAAAGCAATAAACGATCACAGCAGCATGTCCAACGTGAAACGTTAAATTACTGTAATCGACTTCTTTGAAGCACTTGAGTCCAAAAGCAATGTAATTACTTGCTATGTTTATTGAGAAATTTGTTAAGTCACTGATTTCAAAGTATGATTTATTGAATGTTGATTCACCAGTGAATAGAAGTTAGAAGCGTATTTATATCCATGGCATTGTTGACAGCATTTCATGTTTAAAAAGGGCATAAGTCAGCAACGTGAGCCTAAGTACTTATTTCTAAAGTCCAATCCACTTTGAGAGTCATTAATCTGCCCATTTGGAAATCGAGTAGAAGTAGTGCATTTTTGCATAAAGAAAGATCTGGCATATGAGTTGCAGAGTATGTACTATAACTAACATGTGAGGAAAACAGATTTTTAGGACCAGTTTGACTATGTCATGTTCGGAGTAAAAAGAGAAGAAACGCGAACGCGACGTATTCCCACGACGAGGTTGGAAACTGCCCGCCTGGTTTGGAATCCTGGTCAGGGGGTTGCACACTAATAGTTTGATACCTGATTCCACAGAGTATGAGTATTGAAACACGAGATTGGTTCTGTGGGCAGGATGAAAGATTGGCCAGCTAGACGTCGTGCCCAATGGGTTCATTCACATTATGGTGAAGCCGCTCGCCCACGAGTAAAGAGAAGCGATTCATTGAGACTCAAAGAAAAGAAAAGCAAAGCAAGTCATTTATGACAACAAGAAACCTCCACAGAAAAAGTATTCTTTTTGAAAGAGTGTGTACATAATATCTATACTCACAATAGCCCATCTTATGAGTTATATATCTGCACTAGATTGCATGAGTAGTAGCACGAGATTGCTATATATATCTTGTACTAGATTGCATGAGTAGTAGCATGAGATGCTTATTATATCTTGCACCAATTGCATGAGTAGTAGCATGAGATTGCTTATTAATATCTTGAACTAGATTGCATGAGTAGTAGCATGAATTGCTTATTATGGCTTGCACTAGATTGCATGAGTAGTAGTATGAGTTTGTTGATGAATATGTCTTGCACAAGATTGCATGAGTAATATATGATAGCATAAGTTTGCTTATGAGTTATATGTCTTGCACTAGATTATGATTGATAGTATGAGCTTGTTTGTGAGTTAATGTCTTGCAAGAGAGTGCATGATAAGTATATGATAGCATAAGAATGCTTATTTGAGTTATATGAGAAGCATGAGATTATTGAGTATTTGAGAAGCTTTAGACTATCATAAGATGAGAATGTGATGAGTTGTTTAATGGATAAGTATGCCTATACGAGTATTAGGTTGCAAGCATCTAGAACTTATTGCCAAAGTATGTTTAAGTGTATAGTCTTGTTTGAGCAAAGAATGGGGAACTTTTGTTTCCAAAGTATATACTGTGCTACTTTACAAGTTGAGTGGCGTTATACTTAGCTTCGTGTTAACAGGTTTTGTTTGCTATTTGTTGTTTGTTAACCCCTTTCAGGTGGGCCCAATTCGTAGAATGAGAACACGAGTAGACTAGTGTAGCTAGATAGCTTGTATTCTAAACTCTCTTTGTTTTAATGGTTGTAGTAGACTTTCCTTTGTTGGTGCTGGACACCGGGGATTTATTCCACTAGAATTTCGGTTTACTAGTATGACTTTAAAGTTTTTAGTTTTTACCCTTAGCCTGTGCAATCACCGTGGAGAGTGATTGTGGCGGTGACACCTCTTATGCTATCTAATTGTTGTTATTTCCGCTGCTTAGTTTATCTTAATTTTGGTTTTAGTACTTTAATTAAGTTTAAGAAAAGTGGAGTGTTACAGGGCATCAGGGGTTCGACCGCGGCAACGCCCCTGCCTCACCGGTCGAAATCGTGGCCAGTGGACAAGGTTTGATCCATCAATGAAACCCATTAGATCATGCCCTTTGAGAAAAAGAACAACATGAGCTCGAAGAATAGGAAGTTCTAATAGGTCAGCTTGACGCTGATAAAGTGGTGAGCGGTGGACAGGGTGGTCATGGTGGCAGTGACCGATGAGATATCAGCATTGGAAACGGTCTGTTCAGAGGAAATTGACAGGAACCGTCAGCCATGGGAAATAAACTAGCTAGCTGATACCAGATGAGAACTGTAATGAATTGTATAACAGTAATAGTTTACAAGAGTACAGGACATATGTATATATACAAGAGGAGATAAAGTGAGACTAGGATTGGGAATCATAAGTAGACTCAAATACTAGATAGAGTCCTAATATTAATGACTGGGATTTGATCTAGATTTAGTTTTTCTATAAATTGTGTTAAAACTAATAAATCTAGGGTAGAAATGTATAGAGATGTTTGGTTCTTTTTTATTATGTTTTTTCTATTCACATGTATTATGATAAAATTCATATTATTATTTTAGGTAGAAACAATAGTGTCAGGAGACACTAAAAAAAATGACATCAGACTCTTTTATCATCACTTACCGAGGCAACTTTAAATTGTTATTTTATTTTTGAAATAAAATAAATTTAGAAAAACTCTATATCTTTTGTATAATTGAGTAAGTTACATGTTACACAATAGTCAATACATACTACATATTCACTTTCCCCATACATCTAGCCCTACTACCATGCAGTAATAATTGGTAATACACATTGATTGCCCTATAGTAATAAATTTGAGTTATGATATTCAAAAAGAAATATGTGCAAATATATATTCATTTTGAAGCAACAACTTTTTCAACTGAATAGTTAACAGAGACAAGCAAAATGAAAAGTTGAAGGGATCACTACCATAGGGAGATTGTTGAAGATAAAGGTATCATGAAAGCATACCTGGTGTGCTAGGTTTGACTATTTTCCTACTTTGCTTTCCACATGTGACTTAATTTTGCACCATATCATAAATAAAAAATTAAAAATTAAAAATTAAAAATTAAAAAAAAAAAAAAACTAATGTGTTTACTGCAAAAAAAAAAATCATGCACTGGAAAAAAAATTCATGGTTTAATAAAAAAAAAATTATTATTTTATTTGTTTTGGATAGTCAATAGTACACAGATGTTAGGAAAAAAAATTCCCTTATTTTATTAGTGTCCTTAATTATTTTCCATTCCCATTATGCATTCTTAAATTTTATTTATTTTAAAAGCGCTGACGGTTGATCGAACGAATATATTTGTATACATAATTTTGTTATAATATGGGGTTCCCAAAAATTGGGGGGCCTATGCAGACCGGGCCTGCAATTCTGTACATACGAAACAGAAAATTTTTATATATTTTTTAGAAGTTAACAACAGAAACGAAAAACAGAATTAAAAAAAAATAAAAATAATAAAAATAAATAAAAACTGTCACTTAAAAAATACAAAACGACGCCGTTTTGGACCAGGACGCACAAACATTGTGTTGCCCTGGTGCACGATTAATTTTCCTATTCAATCGTAATAATGAGTAAAATCTATATAACCCGCATGGGCTTAGTTCAATGGTTTGTGACAGTATTTGGGGTAAGAAACTAAGGTTCAAACCTTGGCGGCGGTAGTGTGGGAATTATGTCAAAGTTGGAAGATTTTTTGTGCGGCCCCTTAGTGTTGGGGATTCAGCCATATATTTTTCAATATTAACATTTCCCATATAGGGTTGGGGAACAGATCAATGAGGCTGTCTCAGCTGAGATCTGTTCTGCCAGAGTGATGAAGGAAGGGATGGGGGGCTATTCTATGAGGCTAGTTGTAGCTGAGAGCTAATATCCCTCTTACTACCCAGTGAGGGTTAACAGACCTTGGGGAGATGCTCTGTGATGCCTTAGGGGCTGAGGGTGACTCTGCCAAGGAAAAACTTGGTACTTGGGAGGATGGTTTCATGAAGCTAGATGTTGAGAACCATCTTCCCTTTGGCCAATGATGGACTACATCTCTGGTAGTCTGGGGGTTAACAGAGTGTGATGCGGCCCAACATAATGAAGATCCATTCAAGAGTACCAATTGGGCAATCACAAGGCCCAAGTCCAAATGATGCGGCCCAACATAATGAAGATCCATTAAGAGTACAAATTGGGCCAATCACAAGATCCAAGGCCCAAATCAGCTTTATTATTTGTCGTCATCATTATTTTAAATTGTTTGGAATTAAAGAGAAAACACTAGTTAGTATTTAAGAAAGGATTCCTTAAACCCCTTTCTAAATATGACTCTATTTACTTGTTTTCTAGATTAAGGTTTAGGACTCTTTTTTCCTATTGTATTTAGGATGCTGCCCCTAATACCTATAAATAGGGCACAACAATATCAGTTTCGGAGCTTCAATTCAATAAAATTCTTAAGTTTTTTTTACACTTGTTGTAAGAACCTTATAGCTAATTGTGGATTCAATTAGTGGTAGTCGTGGACTCGACTAGCAAATTGATTCGGGACTCGAATCAATCTTCCGTTCTTCAACCTTAGAATTTAGGTTCGTGGACTCGTTCTTGAATCGAAGGAAACTAGATCCGACTCTAGTTGATTGAAGGATTGCATTCATCGAGGTACTTGGAAGCTTACAATGGGATTCTTCCAAGTCTTTGAGGGATTCGAGACAAAGTTTCTCGTGAAGTTTAAGGTATTTTGATCATCTCTATCTTTGCATGAGAGCATTCTTGGGACAATACTCATCTTATTTGAATCTTGGATTAGGTTCATATCAGAGTGGTTGGGACTGGCAGCAGAGATGAGGCTTTTAGCTGATCTGCTGTGCAGATTTTGTTGAGCAGATCTGCAGCTTGGCTGTGGAGATGATGCCTGTTTGTTCATTGCAGGTGCAGGTTTTAGGGAGGCAGCTGGGAGCTCGGAAAGCAGCTGGAAGGGAAAGGGCTCAAGGGATTAAGGAAGTAACTCTACAATCAAATCAGGTTGATCTGCAACTTGCATAAATGAAGCCAAGGATTAGCTTGGTATTTACTTGGCTTGCAGGTGCATAGATATGTTGTTGAGCTCTTCAACTTGGCATGGGGGCTTGGCCTACTTAGCTGGAGTTGATCCTTGACCAGGGGGTTTTAGTGAAAGGGGTTTGTATTGCATGCTTGTGTGCTTGCCCCTTGTATTTTATGAGGTGGGAGTGTCAAGAATGGCTGCATTCACTTGGGTGGGTGTGGGGAAGGGAAGGGCTACTATATGGAAGGAGATATGAGGCATAAGCTATAAGGAAAAGAGGAATAAAAGTGATGGAAAGAATAAGATTAAGAGTGTTAGGGATGAGATGAGAAAAAAGAAATCAAGAGGGAGTTGATACCACTGCTTAAGCTAGAAGTCAAAGGCTCCCCTTGGCAAAAAATACAGTACGCTGTACAAGTGGGGGTTTTCTATGCCTTAAGGGTGGGGTGGTGGAGTTGAGTCATTACTCACATCGCATGCTTCTATAGCCTATTCTTGGGAAAAACGTAGAGCTCTACGCAAGTTTAGGTGGTGGTGTTGGTGTGAGGGTGATCGAGGGAGACCATTGCTCACTCCCAAGTCACATAAGCCCCTCCGGATAAAAATGCAGAGCTCTGTACCGGGGGGCTGACTTGGAGGGGTGAGGGTGGAGAGTTAGAAGGGAATGGCCACCTTGACATCGGTCCCACCCTTAGGATGCTTGGTCTTTATTTTATGCTTGTTGGTGAGGTGATTGTGAGAGTTGGAGTGCAACCATTGTTGAAGCCGAATGGCTCTCTTCTAGTATAAGGAAAGGTTGTTCCTATGCCTTGTTGAAGGGCACTCACGGCAGTCTCTGCATCTATGCCTTGTATATTTAGCTTGGTCTTTGTGATAGCTTAGAGCATATGCTCCTTTACTTTCTATGTGTCACTTTAGGACACACTTGTTGTTTTGGTTTGATTTGTAGAGCTTGGACTCCTTTCCCTTGAAGAGCCACTTTCGGCTCTTTGTTAGACTATTATTTTGGTAATAATATGTACAGTTTGGAAAAAAAAAAAAAAACATTTATATATGGCATTTAGGTTTTCTGTGAATTCTTGCCCGCTGAACTTCTTAGAGAGAATGGTCACCATCTATGGCGACTGTGCTTAGTCTGAGACCCACCGGCGTTGTCTCATCGTGAAGAGAAAACTCCTGCTGAGAGAGAATGGTCACCATATATGGCGACTGTGCTTGGTCTGAGACCCACCAGCGTTGTCTCATCGTGAAGAGAAAACTCCTACTGAGGACCTCATTTCTGTAGATGTACCTCACATGCCTCTGTTGTCGTTTCACAAGTATGCCAAGTATCGCCCTCTTGCACCTGCAGGCACATCGTTGCCTCCGTCGTGATTACCCCTTCGCAGGCTTTTTTGCCCGCCGACGGCCGCCGCTCGAATGTAGCTCTCTGCCTCAGCCTCAATCTCAGGGCGGCCCAGGCACATGGGCGCCTGGGCACCTGGCCCAGGGCCCAAGATCTATAGGGGGCCCATAGAAAATGATAGTAACATATATTATATATCATATAATATATAATATTCGTACTAATGTTAATTATGTATTAAAAAAATCTAATAACAGATTACAACAGAGAGGCAGAAGACCGGAACGGACGGAAATATAGAAGAAGAGGACGCCTCTTCTGCCTCGCCGGTTGCACCTACACCACAATCCATTGCAACTTCATTCTTTCTCAAGGTAAGAATGAAGTTATTAAAATTCGGAAGTCAAATAACAGTCTTCTACCTTGCCTTCACGCTCTTCAGTTCACAACGCCTTGCCTACTTCTTCGCCATTCTCCATAGTCACCGTCCTCTACTCTTCTATCTCGACCCTGCCTTAGGCCTTCGCGGCCTAATCTCAGTAATCTGCAATGCAAATGTATTTTTATGATTTGAAAATTTAGGATTTAGGAATTGCATATACTACATATTTACATTCTAAAAACAAAATGAATTACAGATTAGGTTAAAATTGCCAGATTAAACATTGTAATTGTTAGTTGTTAATGTAATCTGAATTTAAGAATTGTTAACTGTTAATTGTTTAGATTTAGGAATTGTTGCAGATTTAGGAATTATTGCAGATTTGGTTAATTGTTATGATTTAGGATTAATATGCATATTACATTTTGAAAGTTAATGAATTTGGTTAATGAATTTTTTGATATTACAGATTTGGTTAATGAATTTTTTGCAGATTTGCATATTTAGATTTGTTTGCAGATTTGCAGAATTTTTTGCAGATTCGCATATTAGGTTACAGATTTAATGAATTGTTGTTTAAAGTTGGATGAATTATAAATTATTGCATATTTGAATTATTACAGATTTAATTGAAAGTATGAATTATTGCATATTAGGTTACAGATTTGTTGTTTAAGAATTAAGAGTTGGAAATTATGAATTTTATTTGTCTTTCTAATTCTATTTCTTAGGATTCCTATGTATAATGAAATTGTAATTCTTAGGATTCTATGTATAATGAAATTGTAAGTTTTATTAGGTTTATTATATGAAGATTGTTTTTATTTAATTTATTTATTTTGTAAGTTGTGTAATGTGTTTATTCATTTTATTCATATGTAGGGATTGAAGATACATGTTTACCTGTTGGTAGAAATAAAGATTGTTGATTGTTATTTCAGTATTCCAAGTGCCAATGTGATTTTGTTCCTTTTTTTTATATATTACAATGGTTGCTAATAAAACACATTTATCTGGGAAAGTGAAAAGAGAAAAATGAGCAGTTAATAGACTCACAAAGAGGCTATGTAATAAATTATTAAAATTAGTATGGATCATCTACATGAAAATTTAGAGAGACCAAACGTTAGATTTA
>VALG01013132.1:0-20079 GCA_009835305.1 Ipomoea purpurea
ATGCGATTTTGACCCCAACCGCGTTTTCCAAACTCGATTTTCCTACAATTGTCAAAAAAAAAATAAACTTCCTATTATTGTCCACAACCCAATGCCAACTCCCATTTTAGTCAAAAAAAACCCAATTTACATACTGGCCCTGTTTGGGCAAAATTGGCCTATAGGCCAATTTTGGCTTATTTGACCACTATTAATTGTTTGATTTAGTTAAAATATCAATATAAACTGTTTGGCTAATTAGCTTTTTGCAACTCCAAAAGGCTAAAACTCAAAAAAGTTACTCCAAAGCAATTTTTCAATTAGGTTTTTGAGAAAAGAAATTATACCAAACAGCTATCAGCTATCAGCTAATTTACCAAGCACTGCACTTTTCTACAATCAGCTAATGTTATCAACTATTTATCCCTCTAATTAACAGGTAACTCAACTAACAAGCTAACCAGCTATCAGCTAACACAACCATTTTACCCAAGACACGGGCGCCACTAAGGGCTTGTTCTGGGTTCATTGGCCTGAGTCAGGGCAAACTTTTAGCTTGGATTTGGACCAAGTTTGGCTGGTTTGACCCACCCAATGAAGCTGTTTTGAAGTGTTGTGTGAAATGGGGAGGTAGGCTTTTTGCGAGATCATAAGTCAAAATTAACAGGCTAAAGGAGGGTAGCTTTTTGGATCAGCTGGTTGGAATCAGTTGCTATATTTACCTATATATCCCTGCTTGGATGCGGATCAATGTGATTTGCTTTTAGGGGTCCGTTTGGAAGTAGGAAATGACTTCTGGAAAATGACTTTTTCGAAAATGAGTATTTCCAAAAGTCATTTTACTTTCCTTTGTTTGGCTGCACAATGGAAAACTGTCTTTTTGGTGTGTTGGCTCATTTCTGCAGAAATGTGAGTGTAGAATTGTATGAATTAAACTGTGTGTCTATATAATGTAATTATCTTTGTTTAAAATATATAAAATCTTACAAGAATATTAGTAAATAATAATTTTTATTTTTAAAATCAAACATAATTATTTATTTATAAAAAAAACATAATATCTTTGGTTTCCGCCGCAGGAAAACCATGTCTGGTTTCCGGCGGAAACCCAGATCTGGTTTCCGCCGGAAACCATGACTTCCGCCAGAAAGTTATTTACTATTTTTTTTTAAAAACCTATGCTCAGGTTTCCGGCGAAAACTTGCCGGAAACCAGTGAGCCCTTGCTAAAGAATGATAAGCCAATGAAGATGAAGAAAGTCAACAGCTCTTGAAGTGAAGAAATGAATAAGTCAACATCTGGAAAATGACTTCCCCTTTTTTAAAGGGGAAGTTGTTTTCCTTAAAAATAGGCTCATTTTCCATTGACCAATACCTCATTTTCCGTTGACTTCAAATTTTCCTTCTTTCCAAACACTGCAAAACCCGGAAAATGATTTCCAGAAATCATTTTCCGGGTTCCAAACACACCCCTTAAATGGGTAGTGAGTTTGCCATTTTATTATTATAATAATAATAATAATAATAATAATAATAATAATAATAATAATAATATATAATTGTTTTAATAATAATTTTTTTAAAAAAAACTATAGATGTGTTTTGGAGAAATCATTCTAAAAAAAACGTTAAGTAAAATATTGTAAATTTCAGATGTTTGGTATTTTCAAGTGGTTTGGAACAAAGTTGCTTGCTTCAAACTGTTGAATAACCAAAACACTTTCCTTTTTTGATCTTTGGGTTACATCATATTTACCAATCGTCCAATATCTTTGGGTTACATTATAATTAAAAAAATTAAATTTTTACTACATCATAAATTCCTTAAATTAAAGAATTTCTTTATCCATAATAATTTATTCAACAATAATGTTGAACTAAATGAACACTGAGCAAAACACCTAAAACAATATTTATTATATTTTTAATATTTTTATGCTTTAATTTTTATTTTCTCTCCCTTATGTCCCGGTATTTGGTTTTCAACCATACACATACAATTATTTTATTGACAATTATAATCAATATTGACTATATTATCTATCTTGCATTTGTAAATTAAACTTAGAATTATCAATTTAAATACGCAAATTCAACATTCAATCATCTATGCATGACCAATTATAATATAATCTTGTCTTGATTACTTTAGGAAATAGCATTATTTAGAAAACATTGGGCATTATCCCGATCGCGCAATGCGGCGTAAAAAAAGGAGGGTATTTATTATTATTACAGTAATTATTTTAAATTATTAAAAATTGTTAAATAAATTAATTAAAATTTGTTTTAAAATATAATAATTTATATAAGAGTTAATAACAAAAATTAATTAACTTATGTCGTTAAAAGTAGATGATACCAATTTTATAATTATTATAATTTATTAATATGAATTTATCATCTTGTTATATTTAAAAGGGGTTAAAATAAACACACATATCGCATACCTTAAATGTCATTACATTAATCGCTACTAGTAAACAGCTAATTTTACCAAACAGTTTTTTATAACCAGCTAACACAGTCAACCATCAACTACTAGCTAAACCAATCAGCTATCAGCGTATAGCCAAACACCCCCTAAATATTTACAATTCACAATTTAAATTGTGAACATTTCAGTATGTTAAATTGTAAACATTGCAATATATAATGTGTATTTTTGAATTTTTGAACCACCTTTATTAATGTGGACTCGGAGTCCACAGAATAATCTTGTTATTGGTTATGGAAGACCAGAGTTAGGGATGGCAACGGGATGTACTCCCCGTCCCCGTCCCGCGGGGATTTGGGAAAGACAGGGAATCCCATCTCCGATCAACCCATATAATCAAAATCGTGAAACTAGTACAATTAAAAAAAAAAAAACTATTGAAATATAGAGCATAATAAGTTTATTTAAATAAATTATAATTTCTTCAACCAATTATCATTGAACATATTTATTACACTAAAAAAAACATTAAACTAATTTTTAATAATAAATAGTAACGTACTGGCTTTCCCGGCATAAGTGATTTGATTTAAAATCTAATTAAAAACAGAATACTGTAATTCCTATACTGATCATGCTGATTCTAATCTAATCTTAATAAAACTAATAACATCTTAATATAATTCTTAATCCTAATAAAACACAGTCTCTGTGTTGTGTGTGTATTGTGTGATATATTTATACTATATACTATATATATAATTAATTTAATATATATATATATTAGTATATATATATATACTTATACTAATAATTTTAAATTTTCGGAGACGGAAGCGTCCCGGTCCTGCCGACTTTCAAAAATTCCATGTCCCCGTCCTTGATATTTTTCTCCATCCTTACGGGGCACAGTTGTATCACTAACCGGAACATGTTAATGTTTTTTATTTGAGAGAGAACAGAGGTGAGTTATTATATTATGCATTAAATAAAGCATATTCATATGTAATGACCTACTAACTATACTAGAGATCTAAATTATATTAAGAAGACAATGACCATGTTTGGTAAAATAGTTAGCCTATAGGTCAATTTTGGTCCTGTTTAGTAAATGGTTGTTAGCTGATTGGGTTAATTAGAGGATATAACTAGTTGATAACATTAGTTGATTGTAGAAAGATGTTTGGTAAATTAGTCGTTAGTTGATAGCTATTTGATATAATTTCCTTTCTCAAAAAGTTGCTTTGAGCAGCTTTTTAATTTTTAGCATTTTGGAGTTACAAAAAGCTAATTAACTTTTTCTCTCTAGCGCCGACTAGGGTTTTGCTTCTTCTCTAGGTTTCAACTAGGGTTTCAGCATTCTTCGGTGCTCTCTGCGACGGTTAACATCGACGTTCTGATTTTGGCATCGCGTTCCTGGGTGCAAACAGCATGTTAGAGACGATAACGGTGAACGCAGTGGAGAGGTTGACGAAAGATGGGGAGATCTTGACCTGGGAGGACGAAAACGACGAGTTTGCGCCAGAAGGGGAGGATGTCGGGGTGCTCAAACGATGGGGATGAGGCTACCTGGGCATTCGTAGATCGTTTTCTCATGACCAAACTGGTCAAGCTGGAGTTCATGAAGCAAGTCAATGGCTTCCGTATGGCAACCTGTGAGAGGTGTACAGGTTATGGAGATTCAACCAGTTATTTTTGTTCGTCTTTTACCATAAGACATATATAGTTATGTCCTTGATGGGGGACCTTGGGCTTTTGAGAATAACACCTTGGTTTGCCGAGAGGGGGTGTCGGGAGCCATACTTGGGGATGTGGTGTTGAACACGGTCGATATGTGGGTTCAGCTACATAGACTACCTATGGGATACACGTCTGACATGGTGCTTGAGCAGGCCGGAAACTTTCTAGGATCGTTTGTGAAGCATGATGAGAGGTTTACAGGAGCCCCGTGGCTTACTTTCTACCAGGTCCCCGGTGTCTATTGCGATTGATAAACTGCTACGGCGTGGTATGAAGTTGGTGAAGAGAAGATAAGACGATGAGCTGGATAACATTATGTCTCAGTCGCGACACAACCGGTTTACACAAGTATTGTTCTTTTTGTGGCCCAATGATGGGGCATGTGCATATGTTTCTTGGTCTGAAGGCACGAGAGGATGACTGCGATGCTGACAAAGTCGTTCCTTTTCGAAAGTTTGCGGGCCGGGGGAGCGCCGAGGGCGGTGGGGGAGATGGGGAGAGTTGGCTTGTGCCAGTTGGGGGGAAGCTGAAACCGCTTGTGGAGAGGTGAGGAATGGCGTGGCAAAGAGTTGGTAAATTGCGGCCCGTAGGTCCTTAAAGTGGCCCAAGGAGCGGGCGGGGGGGTGAGTGAATGAGGGAGAAGGGAAGAGGGGCTAAGTAACGGCTCCGTGACGGAGCCTGGGGCCTGAGGGGGTGGTGGCGAATTCGAAGCGTCGCCGGCGAGTTCAGGAGGTGTGGGGGGACAAGGCTCGGGGGATGTGGCTATGAACGATGTGTCAAAAAACTTGCGTGTGGCGGGAATTAGAGCTCAGTCCCGCCCGTCATCATGAGTACGATAAGCTGGAACTATCGTGGCTTGGGCAATCCACGAACGAGTTCGAAAGATTGTGGGCCTTGTTGTCCGGTAAGAAGCTAGATTTTGTGTTTTTAATGGAAACGATGGTGGAGCGAATGCATGCAGAGAGGCTTCGCCTGAGGATAGGGTATGAAGGACTGTTTTATGTGGATAATGTGGGTCGAAGTGGGGGTTTGGCGTTGCTTTGGAGGAAGAATAATACAGCTAGACTCCTGAGCTATTCCAAGAACCATGTGGATATTGAGGTACGAATATCAGCTGGTGAGGAGTGGCGTATGACGTGTTTCTATGGTTTTCCAAAACGTAACCATAGACGGGATTCGTGGGAGTTGCTCAAAACATTGTCTGGAAAGTCCCCACTTCCTTGGGTTGTAATAGGGGATTTTAATGATCTCTTTTTCCAACACGAGAAAAGAGGGAACAATCCACACCCAGAGAGCCTACTCCGTGGGTTCGGGGAAGTAGTGGACGGATGTGGTCTAAGGCAGCTACCTATGAGGGGACATCAATATACGTGGGAGAAAGCCAGTGGTACAGATCGCTGGGTGGAGGAGATATTGGACAAGGTTTTGGCGACAATGGACTGGTGTGAAGTGAATGAAAGGGTCGGGTCGAGAATATTCTTACTCGTAATTCGGACCACTCGGCTCTATTCCTCGATATTAATGCAAAGAATATGCAGAGGGGTAGGATCCCGAGAGGCTTCAGGTTTGAGATGGCGTGGCTGCTTGATGAGGGGTGTAAGGATGTGGTGGAGACTGCCTGGCATGATGGGAGGGCAGAGGGGTTGCTGAATTGTCAGCAGCATTGTGGGGATAGACTGATGCGATGGGGTGGTGACCACTTCCATAAGTTTGGAGGACGCATCCAGCAGCTACGAAAGGAGCATGGGCGGATCCGAGATAGGAGGGATCCGACCGCCTTGACTGAATTCCAACATTTGAATGATCAGATCTCTCAGTTGGAGGCCTAGGAGGATGTGTTTTGGAGGCAGCGTGCGAAACAACACTGGCTTCGTGGAGCTGATGCGAATACAAAGTTCTACCACCGGTATGCCTCTGCTAGAAAGAAAAAGATTTTTGTTGCTAAATTAAAGAATGATGATGGGGTGTGGGTGGAGGGGAAGGATATGAATGTTGTTATCTTGGATTATTTCAATATGATTTTTACCACTAGTAATTCTGTGTGTGAGGATCCGTTATTTGATGAATTCGTCCCCCGAGTGACAGATGACCAGAATGATGCACTTTTGCGTCCTTATGATATGACTGAGGTCAAGGCTGCAATATTTGCCATGTTTCCTGATAAGGCACCGGGCCCGGATGGAATGAATCCAGGCTTTTATCAGCAATTTTGGAGTGTAGTGGGGGAGGATGTGTCTTCTTTTGTTATTAATTGTTTGAATACAGGCGAGTTTCCCGCTGGTTTGAATGATACTAATATTATTTTGATCCCAAAGAAGAATGAGCCCCAGGCTGTGGCAAATATGAGGCCTATTGCCTTGGGAAATGTTTTGTTAGGGGTAATGACTGAGATGATTGCTAACAGGATGAAGCCGCTAATAGGAGACTTAATCTCGGAATCCCAGAGTGCGTTCATTCCTGGTAGGCTTATTACGGATAATATTCTAGTGGCAGCTGAGGTGGGGCACTTTCTGAACCGTAAGCAATGTGGTTTGACGGGGTGGGGGGCTTTAAATTGGATATGGCAAAGACATATGACAGAATGGAATGACCGTTTCTGAAAAGGATGCTGGAAGTTATGGGTTTTTGATGAGCGGTGGACTAGGCTAATTATGACATGTGTCACCATGGTGTCGTATAATGTTATGTTGAATTCTGTGAGTGGTGGCCGAATTCAACCCGCAAGGGGCCTTAGGCAGGGAGATCCTCTTTCTCCATATTTATTTATTATTTGCGCTGAAGGATTATCTATGTTATTGCAGAAAGCTCAGACAACAGGGTCTATTCATGGTGTAGAGTGGCAAGGGGCCCTTCCTATCTCACATCTCTTCTTTGCTGATGATAGTTTACTGTTCTTTAAAGCAAATATCCAGGAGGCTAGTGTGGTGAAACAATGTTTAGCAAGATATGAGGAATTGTCTGGTCAACTGGTGAACTATCATAATTCGAATATTTGTTTTAGCAAGAATACTTTGGAGGATGTGAGAGAGGAAGTGGCGTGGTGTTTTGGGAGTAGAACAGGCACGAAATTTTGGCAAATATCCAGGGCTACCTTCATTCATAGGAAGGAATAAAAGGGCCGTTTTCTGATATGTGGAGGACAAAATCAGACAGAGACTTAATTCTTGGAATAAGAAACTGCTATCGCAGGCTGGAAAAGAAGTGCTCTTGAAAAGTGTGGCTCAATCTATACCAACCTTTTTTAATGAGTGTTTTTTTGTTCCCTGAATCGGTCTACTTATCTATACAGAGAACCATGAACAGATATTGGTGGGGGAAAGGCGCAGACAGAGGAATTCATTGGAAAGCATGGGACAGGGTTATGTATCCCTAAAAAAGTTTGGTGGTTTGGGATTTAAGGACCTACGGGCATTCAATCTTGCGATGCTAGGAAAAACAGGTTTGGCGTTTTCTTACTGATCCTGGGTCCCTGGCTGCGAGGGTATATAAAGCACGGTATTACCCTAAAACCTCCTTTGTTGATGCGACTGTAGGACATAATCCGAGTTTTTACTGGCGAAGTATTATGGCAACTCATAATCTTGTCTGTTCTGGAGTACGTAGAAGGATTGGGAATGGCAAAACTACACTTATTTGGGGGACACCCTTGGTTTCAGGATAATCCTAGTCCCCTTGTCCAAACAATAATGCCTGAAGAATTATGGAATACAGTAGTGGCAGGGCTAATAGATCAACAAACTAATAAGTTGGATCCTCATATTTTAACTGATCTTTTTTGAGCCAGGAGATGTGGACCGTATATTAAAGATGCCAATCAGTCCTGATTATGAGGACACATGGTATTGGCTCAATGGGGGAGTCCCAACATAACACGGGGGAGTTTGATAAATGGGTTGCACTATGGAGAATGAGAATCCCTCCCAAGTGGAAAAACATTTTTTGTGGAGAGCTGTGTGCGATATACTCCCTACCACAACCAATTTGATTATAAGGAGAGTTTATGTGGACCCGACATGCACAATGTGTGGCCTCACACATGAGAATGTTATGCACTCATTAATTTTATGTGAATATTCTAGAGCTGTGTGGAATGTTTCGGGCTGCCCGTTATGAATATTATTTCTAATTCTTTTGCAACTTGGCTTATGGCTGCTATGGATATACTCACATGCGACCAAAGTCGGCGTCTTGCGCGCTACTCTACTACTTGTGGATGGCCAGAAACGAAGCCGTGTGGGAAGGGGCGATGTGGAGGCCGATTCAGGTCTGGCAGCGCTCTCTCGGCGGAAAGGGATTACACGGCTGTCCATGCTCGGACTGCTCAGACAACGCGGCAGTGGCTGCACGGTCGCCGGCAACCCATCGGGCCGAAATGTCATGTGGATGCAGGCTATAATCCGGCAACCCGGGCAGGCCACGTACGGGGCAGTCTTGCTCAATCAGGACGGCATGTTCAAGGCTGCGACCAACGGGAAGCTTCTTGAGATGTTTTTCACCTCTTATGGCGGAGGCGCTGGCCTGCAAAGAGGTCTTGTCCCTAGCTTAAGGATCGGAACGATGTTGAGGTGGATCTTTTGCACAGATTGTCTTGTTGCTAAAGAACGCGAAATACTAGGTAGCTACGCCAAATTTTTATCCTACGTTGGGGTCGTGGTGGACCAATGTAGGGTAGCTATCAACAGTTTAATTATTGTTCACCAGTTTTTTACTAGAATAGAACACTAAAACTACATGCTCATACTCTTGATAGATTAGCTTATGATCAGGATCAATCTATGTACTGGGACTTAATCTCTCCTAACTCTATCGTTCCTTTCTTGGTTTAATATATTGCCTACGGCATTTTTCAAAAAAAAAAAAAAGCTAATTAACTAACATTTATATTAATTTTTTAACCAAAATTTTCAAAAAGCCAATTAGTAATCAAATAAGCTAAAATTGGCTTATAGGGCTAACTATTTTATCAAACAGCGACCAAAAGGTATTATTTGTACCAAGAATCCAACACCAATATGTGACGGTCATGGGAGCGTGAGTGGACACGTCAATCCTTAGGCCCTTGTGCTAGTTTATTATCCCTTTGGATCTAAAAAAATTATGTTGTTACCAAAATGCCCCTAATCCTTTGACCAATAAAGTTTTTTTTAAAAAAAAAAAATACTCTTAAGTTGAGGGAGTCATCCAACAAGGATACAAGTATATTATGATTTAAAAAAAAAAAAAAAACAACCTTAAGTTGAGAGTCATCCAACAAGAACAAGTTATTATGATTTATCGTATTTGAAAATTATAGCTTACGATTTCAATCTTATTAACATCTTCACAATTCACAGTTGGCCATGTTTGGGTAATTTGGTTGTTAGCTAATTTGGTTAATTAGGATGGTATAACTAGCTTTGATAGCATTAACTAATTGTAGAAAAGTGTTTGGTAAATTAGCTGTTAGCTGATAATGTTGGTATAATTTTCTTTCTCAAAAACTAATTGAAAAAGTTGCTTTGAGCATCTTTTTAAATTTTAACATGTTATTACAAAAAGCCTAATTAACCAACACTTATATTTAATTTTTAACAAATATCAAAAAGCTTAATAGTGGTCAAATAAGGGCCATTAATAAATTCAGGCTTTATAATTGCTAAAGGCCGGTTATCCACCATACCTCCACACACACAAGAATATACTACTATAATATATATTATATATATATACTACTATAGTTTATATATATATATATATAGTATATTATAAATACATAGCCGCCCGGCGGGAATCCCCAAATAGGGTATATATTGTAAAATTCCTCATTAGCAAAATTTTGTTACCCCAAAACTTAGGAGCATTTCTGTAATATCATTTCATTTAATAATAATAATAATAATAATAATAATAATAACAAACAATGAACTGATGATGATGATGTATTACCTGTAATTAACATAAAATTAGTAATATATTTTCTTTGAATTAGTATTTTCACCAATAAATATAATCAAAATTTATAATTTATTCAATCCCTAGCTCCCCCCCCCACCCCCCCCGCCATCATTTCCTTTCTCCACATCGGGTTGCTAGGGCGTATCCATCCCATTATTTCTTTCTTTTCGTATGAATTTTTACATTTTTCTAACTTATTCCCCGTACTTCAATATGTTTTGCAGTTTATATCGTCTGGTATGAGCTTTGAAGATACTTAAGGAGGCTTTGCTTCCTCAAAACGAAATTGAGGAGGAAGATGCTTTGGTAACAGAACCTTAATGTTTAGTTTTTATGGAAGAGCGTAGAGAGATGTGATCGATGATAATAACGACGGTGATTTTGATAATTTTGTAAGATTTTATGAAACTTAGAGTTAGTATGTTGACTTTGAGATTGTATATGTCATTCAAGTTTCTATGTTTTTTTTTTTAACAAGCAACGTTAAGGGTTTATGTGGTTCGTTGGGCAAAACACCAATCAGCAAAAGCTAAATCGAATTGAGGGGTGAGGACGTTGTAAATAGAGGTCATTTCTCATCCTACTTTACCGTTTTTCTAAAGAGAGTGGGAATGTGACAAGGAAAGAGAAAAAAGAAATGGAGAGATTTTTATTTTATTTTTACCAAAGTTTCTATGTTTTCCTTATACAAATTATAAATTGTAAATTATATTAATACATGATTTTGTAAATTTTATTAATACAATGTAATAGAGTCAGTATCATTAAAAAAATGATTATTAAGACAAGTATAATTTATTTTATATTTTGGATACATTATTTTTAATAATTTTGATTTAATAATATTATACCTTAATTATAAAAATTCTACCTAATAATTTTAGTATTAAATGTCATGCAATAATTATCATAAACAATGTTTAATAATTGAGAAATTCTATTAGGCAATAAAAATTACTATTATAAAATCTTTTGTAATATGGACACATTATTTTAATTATTTTAGTTTAATAATATTAGATCTTATGTATAAAAATTTGAAATAATACTTTTAGTACTATTGAATATTAATTGACTAACAATTATCTTAATTATTAAGGCAATTAATAGGTATTTAGCTTTAAAAAGTTTTCAATATATGAATTATACATAGTAGCATAGAATCAATTAGTGAGACAATTATATTTAGGTGATCTAATTAATAATTTATTTTTAAATTATATCCCTTTTTAATAATGAATATTCTCTTAAAAGTATATACATAGATTATGTTATCAATATAATAAAGTGTGTGTGTGTGTGTGTATATATATATATATATATATATATATATATATATATATATATGATATTATTATTATTAGTACAAAAATAAATTATACTTTTTTAATAATTAATTATTAATATTATTGCTTAATAATTATGTATTGTTATCTTTTTGATGTAATTATTATGGTAATTTATATACATATATTTTTATACTTAATGTATAATTTATTGACATGAAATAATTATACTTACCTTTAATATATATAATTTTTAATATAATTTCCTTATTTTTATTTAAGGTAATTATTCTGATAATTTTTCTTTCATTCTTTTGTGTAATTATTATGGTAATGTATTTAAATATTGGAAGAGATTAGAACAAATATTATAATTAATATAATTATTATGGTAATTGCCATAATATTTGGTAATTAATTAATATAATTAATGAAATTGAAAAATATAAGATTCCTTCCATAAAAATATTTGTGGCAATTTCATTAAATTACAATTAATAAAATATGAAATATAATTAAAGAAATTAAATTATAAAATTAACAGGTTGTGATTGTTTCTGCAAAATCTCTCTCTATGGTTTTTCTAGAGCTCTCTCTACATCTCTACTAGGGTTTCCTAGGGTTTCGATTTTCTTGCTAGGGTTCCGACAGCTTTCATCGTCGTTTTACGCCGGTGATTCGGTGATTATTGACAGTGCGACGCTGCTGTTGAAGGAGGCAGTGATGGAGAGCCATTCGAACGACGCTGTGGAGGAAGAACTCGTTGAGGGTTACGCTGGAATTTCGTTGATCGACGAGGAAGAGGTTCTGGTTCCGACAGGAGGGGCAGCGACGCCGGCAGTTGGGGGGGGGGGAACGCCGGACATGGGTTCTGGTGGGAAGGTTTTGACGCGAAAATTGATCAAGCTCGATTTCATGCATGAAGTCTTGGTATCCGTGTGGCAGCCGGTGTGTGGTGTGCAAGTCTCTGAGCTACATCCAAATCTTTTCATGTTCGTTTTCTACCATCAAACGAATTTACAACGGGTGATTGATGAGGGGCCATGGGCGTTTGATAATCATACGCTAGTATGTAGACCGGTGGAAGATGGGGTGTTGCCGATTGATGTGGAACTGGATAGTGTTGATATGTGGGTCCAAGTATATGGTCTCCCGATGGGTTACACGTCTATGATCATTCAGGAACAAGTGGGTAATACTCTGGGTCGTTTTGTGAAGGGGGATGAGAGATTTGATGACCGGCCGTGGAAAGCATTTTACAGGATACGTGTTAGTATTCCGGTGGCAAAATGATGGACAATTTTTAATAAAGTCCTCGCAAGTGCACGAGTCAATTGTAGTAGTAGCGTGCAATAGCAAGGGGTCGAACCACAAGGAATTTATATTATGCAATTTAATAACGTGAAATAGAGTGTGAAGAGAGATTAACATAAAAGTTTTAAGTGCAGTAAATTAAACCAAATGAAAATATAATATTCAAAAGCCAAAGGAAACACAATTGACAATCAAAATGGATTAACTAAATGAAATTGCACGGCAGGAAAAAACAATTAAATAACTACGGAATCAAACAAGCAGTACTCCTACAGTACCACCATTTTCATGTTAAGAGAGTAAGTAATAAAGTATAAATATGAATCAAGATTGATTTGCCTCAAAAGTATTATAAGTGCAAATTGAAAACAATAATAATAGCGTGGGTAAGATGAAGGAAAGGAACTAGCAGCTTAAACAGGAGAAATTACTTAGCAAATATAAATAAATTAGTGTCAACAAGACCACACCATATCATCTTTAAATTCCAAGAATAATCAAAAAGGCAATTAATAAAGTAACAATATAAAGAATAAAGTGAAAGAAAGAAATTGCAGTATGAAATTTGGTGCCCAGAATTGCAAATTAACTCAAATATTGCAATTAACAATGAGTGAAGATAAGGGAGAACATTTGCCGTGAATAAGTTGTCGTTGCCAAGAATTAAAGTGCCTTGCCAAAGAATAAAATTGTTGCTGCCGACTTGATTTCTAAGTGCCGCACCGCCGACGGAACGAAGCCACCGCCGAACACCAGAATCGACCGCCGCCTCCGGAATTAGTCCGAAGAAAAATTGTTGATCTTGTTTCTCCATTGTTGCCACCTTTTATACTGTTCATTCTAACCGCTCTTCCGTAATTCTGATGGAGAATATAGCCGCAGAAATATCTTGAATCACAGAGACCCATCGATATTTTCTCTTGCTCAAAACTTGCGCTATTCAATCGGTTCGTAGTCAACCGAGAAGAAGTCTGCAAATTCCTTTCTTATTGATATTGATATTATATAATAATAATAATAATTTATTATTTTTTATATAATAATAATAAATTATTGCTAATAATAATAACTTATAATGCTAATTATAAACTACTAAAAACCAATTTTATTTCAAACTAATTATGAAATAATAATAAAAGTTAATACAATATTCAGGTAAATATTGCTTAATTACATATAAACTTATTTAAAATAATACTAAAAATAATGTTTATCACAAAACCCTGCGTAGACGGATGAAGTTTGCTAAGAGGGACAAGTCGTGGTGCTGGGTGAATTTTAAGTATGAGAGGTTGCATACTTTTTGCTTCTTCTGTGGTTTATTAGGCCATTCCTATAAATTCTGTTTACAGGCAAGGAATTCTACCTCTTACTGTGGATCAATATTCGTATGGGGCGGAGATGAAGGCGGGGTTAACCACCGTGGGCCGAGACCCGTGTGAAATTAGGTTCTTGGTTGATACCCGTGGGGGTGGGGGGTGAGGAAGGATGGTGGTAGAGGAGGGAGAGGGCCGGGGTAATTTCGGGAAGGGAGGTGGCAGTGGCGGAAGGGTGGGAGAGGTCGGTTCTGGTGGAGGGTTTCCGATTGGGCAAGCCGGTTGAAGGGGATGGTTGTACATTCGGGCCTAAGCGGCGTAGGGAGGAGACGAGTGGTGGTAAGGGAGGAGGGTGAGGTTTGGGAGGATGTGGCAATGACAGACATCTCAAAAAAACTTGTCCATGGCGGGTTCTGGTTCCCAGACCGCCCGTCCCAATGAGTACTTTGAGCTGGAACTGTCGTGGCTTGGGTGATCCACGAACAGTTCGGGATGTTGGATATGGCATCCAGAAAGGAAGCCTGATTTTATTTTTTTAATGGAAACAAAAGTTGCTAGAGATCATGCTGAGCGGTTACGTGTGAAGTTAGGGTTTCAGGGGTTGTTCTATGTGGATAATAGGGGACAGAGTGGTGGATTGGCTCTGTTCTGGAAAACGAATGATACAGTGCGTCTACTAAGTTACTCTCATAACTATGTGGATGTAGAGGTCCGAGTAGATGGTTTGGCACTTTGGAGGATGACGGGTTTTTATGGTTTCCCAGATCGGGGTGATAGAGAGGAATCTTGGAATCTTATGAGACGCTTGAGGTCCCGTTCTATGTTACCTTGGGTTGTCTTGGGGGATTTTAATGACTTGCTATTTCAGTATGAGAAAAGGGGGCGGTGTAGGCATCCGAATCTTTGTTGAGAGGTTTTGGTGAAGCGCTAGAGGATTGTGGGTTGATACAATTACCCATGATTGGTTATCAGTTCACAATGGGAAAAGGGGAGGGGACGAAGGATTGGTAGAGGAGAAGCTAGATAGAGTGGTGGCGACTGATGAGTGGCGGGGGGTGGTGGAAGGGGCCCAAGTGTATAATGTTCTAACCAGGAGATCGGATCACTCCGCTCTTTTTCTAGACATTCGGCCAGGGGAGAGAATCCGGGTAGGGTCGCGCCAATTTTCGTTTTGAGATGGCCTGGCTGCTAGATGAGGGTTGTAGGGAGGTGGTGGAGGGAAGGCATGGGGACACGGGGTGGAAGATTTACAGGCCCGGATTGAGAGAGTGGTGTTAAGCTGCAGAGATGGGGTGGTGATCGTTCCATAGTTTGGCAAGCGGATTGTAATCTCAGAGACATCAATTGATTGTCGTGGCCGTGTGAGCCCGAGGCGTTAGCTGATTTCCGCCGTTTGGAATCCTGAGGCTAGTAAGATTGGAGAAGCCAGGAGGATGTATTTTGGAGGCAGAGGGCGAAGCAATACATTGCTTCCGTGGGGCGGATGCAAACACTCGCTTCTATCACAGGTATGCTTCTGCCCGAAAACAAAGAATACTATTTACGCCTTAAAGATGAAGTCGGGGGGTTGGGTAGATGGTGAACCAAATGAAAGCGGTTTGTGATGAATTACTTTAATAATATTTTTGCTGCTAAACCCCGATGTGAGTAATGGAGCCGGACTTTTTTGCCTCTATCTCCAACTCGGGTTACCCACACACATAATGAATGGCTGAGTCGCCCGTTTGACCCGGGAGAAGTGAAGGATGCGCTTATTTGCTATGTTCCCAGACAAAGCACCAGGACCGGATGGAATGAATCGGAGGATTTTATCAGAAGTTTTGGGACTTAGTCCGTCCAGACGTGACTTTTTTGTGTTGCAGTGTCTTGAATACAGGGTCTTTACCAGTTGGGCTTAATGAATCGAATATTGTGCTTATCCCGAAACAAAGTCCCCCTGAGTTGGTCCGGATCTACGCCCGATTTGCCTTGAGTAATTTGGTTACAAGGATTATTGCAAAGGTAATTGCTAATCGTATGAACCCTGTTGGGCGATATTATTTCTGTATCGCAAGTGCTTTTATTCCTGCAGGTTTGATCACGTGATAATATCGGGGAGAGCGCGGGTGGACACTTCACTTAATAGGAAACAGCTGGCTAAAGTGGGGTGGGGAGCATTGGAAACTGGATATGGCAAAAGCCTATGATAAGATGGAATGGGCATTACTTGAAGAACATGTTGTTGGCGTTAGCTTCCCAGGCTGGAGGGTAAATCTTATCATGGAATGGTTACGTACTGTCTCAAGTATAATATATGATCAATGGTGTTGTGGGAGGACAATTAATCCTCATCTCGCGGACCTCCCGCCAGGGAGAATCCTCTGCCCATATTTGTTCTTATATGGTGCAGAGGGTTATCATTGTTATTACAGCAGGCCCAGGACAGAGGGGATTCACCGGCTTAAGGTGGACAAGAGGGGCAAAACCGCTCTCAACTATCTATTATTTGCAGATGACAGCCTTTGTTCTTTAAGGCAAATGCCGGGAGAGGCACAGACAGTTAAGCGAATGTCTATGATTATGAGAAAGCTCTGGTCAGACTGTTAACTATAAATAAGTCTTAATATATGTTTTAGTAAGAACACTCAGCAGTGGAAAGAAAACTTGTGGCGCAAGTTTTTGGGGTTCATCAGGCACATAACTTTGGAAAATATTTTGGGGCTGCCGGCTTTTGGTGGGAGAAATAAACGGGCAGTGTTTTGCTTATGTGGAGGATAAAGTGACGCAGAGGGATAGGCTCCTGGAAATAAGAAACTTTATCTCGGGGCGGGTAAAGAAATTTTAGCTCAAATCAGTGCACAGGACCATGCCAACGTTTACTATGAGTGTATTTTTATTACCTGACTCAATTATGCAAGAACCTGGAGCGTGTTATGAATAGATTATTGGTGGCCAATGGAAGGATGGAGGGGGGAATACATTGGCTAGCCTGGGATAAATTGAGTGTACAAAGATATTGGCCTGGGTTTTAAGGATTTGGAGCTTTTTTAATGTGGCTAATGCTAGGTAAGCGGGCTGGAGATTTTGGCCATTCCAATTAGCCCAGCCTATGATGATATGTTGGTATTGGCATGGGAACCAAAAGGGATCTAATACGGTAAAGGCTGCCTATCGTAATCTAATGGGAACCATAGACGCGCCCAAAATGGTTTCACATCTTGGAATAAAATTTGGAACCTCAAAGTACCCCAAAGTGGAAAGTTTTCTTGTGGAGAGCTGTGAGGGGAGTATTACCCACCACCATGAACCTATATAATAGGAGGGTAGATGTCCCTTTAGCATGCCCTTTTTGTGCTCTAAGCTCTGAAAATGTTTTACATTCTTTGGTACAATGTGAATTTTCTAAAAGTGTTGGAATATTTCGGGATTTGTTGTGCAGAGTACGGTGGATGATGACTTTGGTGTGTGGCTTGAATTATTTGCTCCAAAATATTGATGCGAAACAACTTACTTACATGGTGGCTTATTATGTACAATATTTGGATGCAACGGAATACGGCGGTATGGGAGCATAAGGTGGGTAGGCCACGGCTTGTATATGAACGGGCAATGGCTACGATGGCGGCCTGGAATACGGCCACGAATCAAAGGGAAAATCAGCGGCAAACCAGCGCTGCTACTGCCAACGCCGGGCAGCCCGTGTCACGGCAGTCCACTGCCGACGCCATGCAGTCCGTTGCCGGCGCTGCACAGTCCGGATCGCGGCTCCGTTATTTCTTTGACGCAGCCTTTTCGGCCACAACACAGCGGGGGGCGTACGGTGTCTTGCTCCAGGATGCGAATGGAAATTTTGTGGCAGCAAAAAATGGCCCCTTGCCACTTTGTCAGGGACCGTTTATGTCGGAGGCGTATGCATGTAAGGAGGCACTGTCCTGGCTTAGAGATCGTGGAGTCACGGAGGTGGAGTTACGGTCAGATTGTTCGAATTTATGTCACGCACTTGGCAATTCAGCGACGGAGGATCGCACTTATGATGGTTTAGCTGTTTCAGCGTGTCGGGAGTTGATGGCTCTTTTAGTTTCCTGCTTTATTATTTATATTCCTCGCTCGTTAAACATTTTACCACATTCGTTAGCTCAGTCAGCCTCGATGCAGGCAAACTCGATGTTATGGGAGGATATTCCTCCCTCCTTTATTTCGGCTTTGATTGATTAATATATACAGCAGTTTACTTTCAAAAAAAAAATTATAAAATTAACAAAACATGAATATTTCTAATTTCTAAAATATACATACATACACTTATGCACTATAATAAATCATATAAAATTTAAATGCTACTTTTTCAATTTTTAAATGTAATTTTTTGAATTATAAATCTATCAATATAAATTATAATTAATAGAATTATATTATAGAACTTTCATGTATACATATTAATAAATATTATGTTTATATAGAATGAATTATACAATCATATAAGGAAATGCGGATTAGAGTTTAAATTTATTAATACAAGATTTAGAATTTACATTTTTTTTTATTGAAGTCTGAGTACAATTCTCTTAGTTATTATTCATATTTTTAGAATTATAATATATGAAATACAATTAAGAATAAATTAACTTAATTATGTGATTTTTTTCTATAAATTTATCTAAATATGTACTTGATTAGAGATTATATTATACATACAAATTTTAAATTTTAATTTTGTATGTTATGAAAATAGATACTTGACCAAATATATAATAGTCCAACTATATTATTATATTGTACATTTTAACATCTTTTTATTTTATTTTTCTATTTCTAATTTTAAATTCATAATAAAAAAAATTATTTTTGTGCAACGTATGGGTAAAGCACTATATTTAAAAAAATATAGTTTGATAAATATCATTAATTAATTAGTACCATATCATTTCTGTTTATAATAATTAAAGAAAAAAATAAATAATTCAAATATGTGAAGCAATGATTTCAAAATGAAATTAATATGCAGTTACAAATAAATATAACATGATTAAGATTTCTTTAATTAGTTTTAATTTTCTTAATGAAGTGACTTTCTTTATTCATTTTTATGGGATACTAAGGGAGTGTTTTGGATCGCTGGAAAATCTGATCTATAATTAAAACAAAATTCTATTTACCTGATTTCCCGTCGAAACAATAGTAAATAGTAAAGCTAAGTTAAAAAAAAATGAACAGAGAATATTTCACAATAATTCTCTACATCATCATCAATTAAAAAATTGGAACAAAAATTAGGTAAATTGGAAATAAATGAATATAATAATTGACTGAAAATTAAAAATGAAAAAAGAAACAAAATTAGGTTAATTGGAAAAAGAAATGAATATTAATAATTGACTGAAAATAAAAAATGATCCATAATTGACTAAAATGGAGAAGAAATTGTCAGATTATTACATTTTAATTTTCACAATAATATTACGCAGAAGAATAAATCAAATCACAATTATATCATAAATTTACACAATTTTAAACAATGGAATAAGAATTAGAAATGGAACGGAAATATTTCAATAATAATATTATACATCATCAATTAAAAATAATCGGATAGGTAAAAATATCACTGCATCTGATATTCTAATTGACTGGAAATAAAAAAAGAATAATTATTTGAGAATGAATCTGATATTACTAATTGACTGGAATTATAAAGGAAATGATATATAATAATTGACTGCAAATAAAAATGATTCATAATTGACTAAAATGAAAAAAAATGACAGATCATTGCATTTTAATTAAAAAAAAATGAACGGAAATTAAAAATGGACGAAATATTGCAATAATAATATCTACACCATCAATAGTAAATTCATATTTTAAACAATAGTAAAGGTAAATTAAAAATAGAACGAAAATATTTCAATAAAAATATTCTACTCATCCAATAAAAATGGAACGAAAATTAGGTAAAATATCAATGGCATCTAATATCTAATTGACTGAAAAAAAGAATAATTGACTGAAAATGAATCTGATATTACTAATTGACTGAAAATAAAAGGATCACTAATTAACTGAAATTCTACCATTATATATTTTACCCGAGTCAC
>VALG01013133.1:0-20084 GCA_009835305.1 Ipomoea purpurea
CAACGTAAAAATAATTCAACTAGGCATATGACCACACTAGTTACTTATATATCTAATCAATTAAGCAATTATTCCCCCTGAATCATATATTCCTACCATACTCCAATTAATTCATGCAAGTTCTACGTACCTAATTCGTTAGATAAAACTCATTTTGCAGCATAACAAAATAAATCAAATTAAATACATAAAGATATAGTAGAAAATTTCATGCAATTTCGCATGAAAAACGTACACAACTTTGAAATTAAGGTTTCGAAAGACTTAGCTGATTTCGATCATTTCCATTTCATTGTCTTGAGTCGCAAAACGATGATTCACACAACGGTTTTGTGAGAATATCCGACTATCTGATTTTTCTGTGGGAATGGATCGATTGTTAAATCCTTCTTTTCAACATGGTCTCGTATGAAATGGATGTCGAACATCGATATACTTGGTCTCGCGAGTGAATAAGTTACCGAGATTTTGAGTTATTGCAATCGTGCTAGTATTATCACATAAAACATCAATAACATTTTTGCATTTAATCCCGTAATCCAAGTTTGAATTGTTGCTTCATCCACAAGTTTGCGCACAACAACTCCCAGCGAGTCAATAACTATTCGGCTTCGGCAGTGCTCGTAGCTATGGAGTTTGCTTTTTGCTGAACCATGAGACCAATTTCCCCCCTAGGAACTGGCATGTCCTTGAGTATTTTACGATCGATTTTACACCTGCACTATCTGCATCTGAATAGCCTATTAGTGTAAAATCACCTTCTTTGGATACCATAATCCCACATTTATCGTTCATTTTAGGTAACGAATGATTTTCTTTGTTGCGATTAGATGACTTTCTTTCGCTTTGATTGAAATCTGCGCATACACCAACCGAGTAAGATATGTCTCGTCTACTCGCGATTAGGTATAATAATGATCCAATCATTCCTTGATGCATCATTTGACCAGTCTTTTCCTTCGTCATCTTTGTCCAACCGTTTGATGCACTCATTGGAATTTTAACTGATGATTTTCTGTCTAAGCCAAACTTCTTGATAAGATCTCTTGTGTAATTAGCTTGATTTATAAAAATTCATTCTTTGAGCTGTCTGACTTGAAGTCTCAAAAAGTAGTTCAACTCACCCATCATACTCATTTCGAACCTGTTCTGCATGAGCTTAGAAAACTTTTCACACAAGGATTTATCAGTACTTCCAAAAAACTTTTCACACAAGGTTTTATCGACTAGGCCCTTGGTGAATCCACAATTAATTAGGAACATTGATAAGGTGTCGTACCAAGCTCGCGGACCTGTTTTAACCCATACAATGCATTCTTTAGTTGTAGACCTGATCACCAGTGCCTTTTACCTCAATCCGGGTGGTTGCTCAAACGTAGACTTCTTCTTCAAGTAAAGCCATTTAGAAATGCGCTTTTTACGTCCATTCGGTATACAGTGAAATTCTTGTGGGCTGCGTATGCTAGGGAATTTCTGATTGCTTCGAGTCTTTGACGGGGAAAATGTCTCATCATAATCTATGCCTTCTTCTTGTGAGTACCCCTTTGCGACTAATCTTGCTTTATTCCTAACAATAACGCCATCTTCGTTTGCTTTGTTCCTAAAGACCCATTTGGGTGCCGATTACATTTTGGTGCGTTGGTCTTGGAACAAGTTCCCATACATCGTTGCATTGAATTGATCCAATTCTTTCTTGCATTACATCTATCCAACTTGGATCGGCTAGAGCATCATCGATTTCTTTTGGTTCTAGTTGCGATAGGAAGCACGAGAACATTGCATCCCTCGTAGATGATCGTGTTCTAACTCCGTCTCTTGGATTTTCCAATGACTAACTCATGTGGATGATTTTCTGAGCCATTTTCAATCCGGTTGAAAACTTATTGCATTCTCAGAGTTTTTTCTACTTGTTTGCAATACCACTTGTTGTGAATATCGTTCACGGATATTCCTTCGGGTGCTGTGGTTGTTGGTGGTTCTTCTGGTGTCACGTTAGGTATTGTTTCAAATTGATAATTATCTGTGTCACCTGCTTCTTCGAAATCCTGCAACATATTATCTTCAAAAATCTCGTTAGGATTATTTAATTCACAATTACTTTCCATTTTTCATTGTCTTTCTTGTCATGGTTTTCATTGAGCACGACGTGAAATTGATTCTTCATCACCATCGTTGATTTGTTGAATATTCTGCTCGCCTTGCTAGTGGATGAGTATCTTAAGAATATTCCTTCGTTCGCCACGCTCGTTAAAAGTCTTTAAATGAGACGTTCCATTAACAAGTACGAAACATTTACAACCAAATGAATGAAAATAGGTGAGGGTTGGGTTTCCTCTCTTTCCATCTAACTCATATGGTGTTTAGTTTAGGAACTTATGGATTAGATTGCGATTTTGAGTGTAGCACGTCGTATTGATAGCTTCCGCCCAAAATCTTTTTGGTAGCTCGGCGGCTTGATATCATGAGTCGTGCAGCTTCTTTGAGTGTCATATTTCTTCTTTCTGCTACGCCATTTTGTTTTGTGGCGTTCGTGCGCAGATAATTGGTGAAAAATCCCCTTGTGATTTGCAATAAGATTGAAATGATATTGTTCACGAACTCAGTCCTCGATCGGTTCGAATTGTTGCAATCTTTCATGTCTTTCTCGACTTGTAGTTGCTTTAGTAGCTCTGACAACTTTGATTCAACTTCGTTTTTCTTTCTTGATGAATATCATTCATGTGTACCTCGAAAAATCATCAACAACAACCAAAGTATATTTCTTACCACTTAAACTTACTGGGTCTACTGGACCAAATAAATCCATTGAGGTTTGGATTTGAATGACGCTTTGATTTGTTTTTCCTTTCTGGCATGCGTCGCAAAATTGATTTTTCTTGAACACAATGTTGGGTAAACCGTCGACCTAGCTTGCTTCGCGCAAATTTATTAAGGTTTTGAAATTCAAATGATTTAGCTTTCTATGCCATTCACATCTTGTTTCCTTTGAATTGCTTGCCATCAAACATACAGATTTCTTTGTAGTACCCAATCAACAACGTACATATTTTTCTTTCTCGATCCGGCAAGTACGACTTCCATCGTAGATTTGTCTTTGACCTTGACATTTATCTTTAAAAAATTCTACGAGATAACCTTTGTGCGCAAAATTGGCTTGTGTTGAATATATTGAAAACGCAAAGTTTAGTCCTTCGACGAGTGATACATCCTCAATTCGTAAATCATTCCTCACAATTGTTCATGTTCCTTTTTGTGTTGCTGTATCGATCGTTTCCTCCGAAAAACTACTTTTGGTCCTTCGAAACTTTTGAACTCAACTAGACTAGCTTTGATTGCCGGTCATATGTCTAGAGCATCCGCTATCGAAATACCAAATTTCCTGCAATAAAATTAATTATTCTTAGGTACCCAAATTTGTTTGGGTCTTGTTTTGTTAGTAATTTTTGGCATCCAAATCCACCTAGATCCCAATTATCCAAGAGTTAGGTGATTTGTAACAATTAAAAACCCTATAATCATAACGTACTTGCGAATAATTATTCGGTGCGGGTTGGGAAGTAGATACTTGCTTGATCCTATGAAAAAAGAGCAAATCTGGACTAGCGTTCATGGTTTGTCTTCAAGCGACCAATCTTGTTCTGAGAGAATATAATCTCCCAACCCCAATTCTCGGAATTCTTTTCCCATATTCCTATGAGGTTTTATTGCATTTCTGACTCGTTGGCTCTCCTTTGAGACACAAATTTTTGCCTTTTAAAATTTTGTTGCCTGACCGACATATTATCATTTTGGATTGCAGCCTCGCAATATTTTTCTGGGCATTAAATTGGTTACCAACTCCTTATCTCATTGTGCTATACTGACTTTTCACAAATTTTACCACTGGAACTTTATTGGTTAAAGTAGTAGTAGAATTAGTCAGTTTCTCAAGGGTTTGAGAACATGATGGATCGTAGCCCAGTCCGGTTTGATCTCCAGCGGGTTTTTGCAACTTACCATTTTATCCATTATTTTAGCATGAATGTGTGAATGATGCGATTACTTTCCGAAGGTTATATTCTCTAACCTCTCTTGCTTTGCACTCCTTCTTGAAGTCGAACATTTTCGGCTTTCAAGTTACTCAGTTTATTTAGAACATTATGCAATTTCATGCTATTTCTTCATTTTCAAGGATTAACGTATTAATGCGCTTTTGATCTGAGTATGAGTGGCCATGACCTCTTGACAATCTCTCATAAGACTTAAAAAATGATTCTTGAGTCTTGAAAGAGGTGTCAACTGAGCTAAAGGAACTAGAAGATACCTCTTCTTGCAGTTTCATGCGCGCATTAAGCATTCTTCATTTTCGGATGTTTTGCTTTACTAAGAACAGCAACAACTGGGTATCCTCTTGTGATGATGCACTGTTCATCACTGGATGACTTCTTTGGATTTGTTTGTCTCTAACGGATCACTTATCAAGGGCTTTTTTCTTAGCCTTCTTGAATCTTCTTTTCTTTCACTTGTATTCTTCCTGCGAAGATTAGAAGCATTCGAATTTTTGTTTACCTTGGCGATGTGGATATTCGGCCATAAAGTGTTCGCTGGGTTTTCGACAATGTGTAACACACATTTGGGCTATCTTCGGTTGTTCGCTTCTTGATTTTGCTAGCATCTTTGGATGAGCTTCCATGAAATGATATTTGGTATTGTTCTTTCGCATGAACTTCTTAAATTTCCTGATAAATAGAGCAAATTGTTCGTCAGATTAAAAAATCACTATTTCCTACTGACCTTGATGTGGATGGTTGATTGGCTATCAATCGGATGTTCGTCCATCACGTTCATTCTTGCGACTCGTGTCTTCATCTCGAACTCATACCCTTAAGATCACTAAAGAGTTTATCTGTGGATAACGTCCTTAGATCTCTAATTGATCTCGCATTGCGGTAATTTCATATCCCCAACTGGATGGTAGTTCAGCGCAAGTAGTTTGAGTGATATTTGTGCCTTCTGGGTAATGGCATTTGACCAAGATCATTGATTTAAACTCCAAGAATCTTGATCAATCGAGCTTCGCCATATCGGTGATACTTTCGTTTGGACACATTTTGAAATCTTCAAATTTCTTCATGTCGATGGTTAGCTTGTTGTCATTTTCATTGTTCGTCGCCCTTCATCGATGCTGATTAAAGTATCCAATGATCTCTCTTTGCTGATAGTGCACTTTCTAATCATTTGGGAATATGTGTTCATCTACCGCTTTGAACAAAATATCCTCTGGCAATGTTGTCCAAGTTAATTTCGGTGCTCTATCTTCACTAGTACTCTTTTTGGCTTGTAGAACATATTGTGGAGTGTTCAAACCGTATTGCGAAGGCAGTATTGGCCTGATTGCATTGATGGAGTAGGGACGACCTTCTGTGATGACTTGCCAAAGTTCATCATTTAGAGCAGATAAGTGCACCGGTAATAGTATTTTTCAACGCATCAAAATTTATCAAGTGAGATAAGCGATACATTTTGAGCAGGCAACCATATCTCTCTTTTCATTCTTGAAGTTTTGAGAGTAGTGTGGGGCTAATAGTCGAAGATTGATCTCAAACTAGACAACCGCCTCTCGATGACCACTTGTGGTCACGAAAGGGTGGCGAGAAGTCTAGAGGGAGTGGGGTGAATATGACTTCTCTAACTTTGTTCAACTTTATGCTAAAGTCACAAACACTTTGGTCAATTCCAAACTCCAAGGTAACAAGTATACAACCCGAGCAACTAATCTACTTAGAGTGTGCACGGAGCGGAATAGTTAACCGATAGACGTATTATGCTCAAAAGTGTGGTGCTCAAAGAGAGATTCTAAACATGCAACACGTTAGACAGAAACACTTGATCATGGCTCAAGCGATGATGTATGCGAAATTTTGGCTCTCATGCAAACGTCGGGAATTATCAAACCCAGGACAGGGATAAAGATAAGCGATAATTCGTTACGGGTTAGTTCGCAGTTAATAAAAGCAGTAAATGGTAAATGAGTACAGTGGAAGTAGAGAGATTTAGAGTGGTTCGGAGTCTGATGGCTGTTATTCTCCTACTCCACTTTCTCTTTTAACATCCAAAGGAGAGATCCACTATCTTCTGTTCACCCAGATACAATAATGAATCAGTGTCCAGCCGACACTCCTCGAGTGCTTTGCATAAAACTGACAGCTCTCGCAAGGTTTTTCTTTCAAGTTTCTCTTGTTAACTCGCCTTGTTCCCCGAGTACTTCGCACCGAACGCTGTACTCCTACACCACGAGAACTACGCACAAAGCTACGCTCTCACAAGGTTTTCACAAGCTCCCCTTGCTTACTCTGCCATTTAATTACAACGAGTGCTATGCACAAAGCTAGCACTCAACCAGGGTTTTCACTCTCTCTAGTTACTCTGCTCGGCCTCTTTCTACCTCAGTACAGGATGTTTACAATGAAATACAAAGATTTCTCTGTTAGACTTGAATTCTAATGTATATAGCTCAATATTTCACTTGATGTTTTCATTTGGAATCGTTGCTCTGGTCTTCAAGTCTGCTTGGACAATTTATAGCCAATGAAAGCTATTTACCCGTTGATCAACTTTCAATCGTCGATCGTCCATTTCAAATGTACGTTGATCAAATAATATTGTCAACTTATCTGTAACTCTAGATGATAGCCTTTCCGCGTAAAGTCCATTGAAAAATGTAGCCTCCAAATTTGAATAATTTCTTTGTGTGAAGTATTTGATATCAGCTACTTCTCCAAAATGGACCATATGGGTTTGATTAACAAAGCACTTTCCAAGCTCAACTAGTAACACCTTTGATATACTGTGTTCACACATGTACTTGACTTAGTGCTTCCACTTCGTTACTGAGTTGCTTCGTTACCACTTGCCTCGTCACAAAAAGGCTTGCACTAGGATTTGAACTTGGGATCATTTAGATAACTCATCATTTCATTTTCCATCTCAATTAGTAATAGCTTTGGTGTAAAATGTGTTTCCGAATATATTTATCTCCTACTTCATCAACCATCTTCTACTTAGGGCAACAGCATCTCCAACTTAGCTACATCGTCACAGGCTTAAAAATATTTACTCAAGATGGGATTTGAACATAAGATCATTAGCTTACTTAACTAGTAACAAGGCACTTTCCAAACTCAATTAACTAACACCTTTTGATATACTTTGTGTTTCACACCATGTATTGACTTATGCTTCCACTTGTTCTATTTCGTTACTGAGTTGCTTCGTTAAAAACTACATGAGATTTAGACTTTGCTTCCTCTCCGAATAAGATTTTTTATTTTTTAGTTTTTTTATTCTTAAAAAAAAAAGTACTGTTAAAAGGTAATCATACTTTTTGAAAAGAATACACCACCTTGATAAAAGTGTTAGCATTATTTTCCCTTTCACATGAACATACTTAGATAATCACATTATTTATATTACATGTTCAAATTTCATTTTCATAGAAAATTCAAAAACTACATGAATTTAGACTTTAGATTTCTCTCAAATAAGTTTAAAAAAAATACTTGTCACCTTAATAAAGTGTTAGCATTTTCCTTCTTTTTTTTTTTTTTTTCTGAACAATACTTAATCACTAAGAAGTAATGCTTGAAGTACAAAAAAACGTTTACCAGAAGTTCTGCCCAATATCGACACTCACTCAACAATATTATTGAAACTTTTGATGAAATAACCGTGTGTACTCATTATCATCAAAGCATCATAAACAAGATTTCCGTGCTCGTTTTGTAAACTCAATGTCTGCGTCCACTCCGAGGCACAGGCCCGCCCGCCGAGTGTTGAGTTGGTTGGCTGCCGCGATTGGCATTTACCAGATACCACCCATCTTGGCTCCTGCCCTGCGAACGAACGATTGAGCAAATATACACACACAAGCATCGGCAGCCATAATACTACCCACCAAAGCCACTGCACGCAAGTATACGAGACGAGCGAGAGTGACGAGAAAACGAGAATAACCACAGCTTTTAGCAGACAAACGAATGGAAAAAGGGGCTCGTCTCTCTGTTGTGTCCCGGCGTGCACCTCTCCGATTCGCCAGCGTCCTGTGCTTTGTACCCCAGACTCCTCCCACGCACAGATTATAACGCCAGGCTTAGCCTTCTCAATACTACTAATACACCACACCACCCACTATACCACCTTACGCAGGATCAGGCACAACACATAACATCGACAATCAAGAAAATTTCCCCAGGCTCTGTGTCCTCAACCCATGAACCGAGTCTTCTCTGGCATTAGGACAGTCAGGTACATCTCATCATATGGGCCCGACGCTCACTAACAACCTTCAAAAAGGAAAACTCTCTTGTTCCCTTCCTTGCCAGTTTGCGTTTTCTATTGTTTGCTCTTAGCGCTGTGGGCGTCTGATCTACATCTAGTGTTCTTCTTCGTCAGCTGTGTTAGTTATACTGTCATGCCTGTTAGGGCAATGTTGATATATCGCTACGAAAGCTTTGCTGTACTTTCTTATTGTGTTTGCAGAACACCAGTAAGACGTTTCGTCCGAAAAAGGGTGCCCCATCAGGAAGCAAGGTTGGCAATGGGTTTTGGAATTTATGTTCTGTCCATAAATATTTTTCCTTCTAGAAAAAAAAAAAATGGTTGGTTATTGTTTTTTTGGAATAACTAATCTTTTGTTTTTTTTAAAGCTAATAGTAACTGGTATATGTCTCAATGTGATATATTATCTTTAGCTTTAAATTGTTGACAAAAAGGTTCACCTACTATTGTACATTGATTAGATATTCAAACTGAACAGTTTTCTTCATTGTTTTTCCTTAGTTTTCTGAGTTTAATCTCGTATTTTTGTTAATTCAGGGGTGCAGAACTTCAGAAACCATATTCATGAAACCTTGGGAGTGGAACTTGAGGGAAGTGGTGCTCTTCCGCCCGGGGAAGATTCTTAACGAATGGCTGGCTGTTAACAGCTAATATATTACTTACTTCCTATCAAACTTCTTGTCTATTGACTTATAGTGTCAATTTGCATATTAGAATTCAAATTTTGTTTGTCATTCTAGTTGGTATATCTATGTATAAGATGTGGTTGAAGTGAGCATCTCATAATCCATATAACTTGTAGAATGTGCATTTATCTCCCGTTGAGTCTCACATATGAGTTATAAGACTATGAGTTAAACTAGCTAATTGATTGGATTCAATCTTTTAGTGTGATCTAGAAAGCACTTTTAGTGGAGCTTAATAGTCTGTTGTATTGTATACAGCTGTGGATTTCTTTAACCAAGTGAATATATTGTATGGCACTCTCACTGAATTCTGCACTCCAACAACCTGTCCAACAATGAATGCAGGCCCGAGGTATGCTTCTTAGCTTACACTCTCGTGATACAATATATGGCATGTTTCTCAAATTAATTTGTTTTTGGAAGGTATGAGTATCGATGGGCTGATGGAGTTGCTATAAAGAGACCCATCGAGGTTTCTGCTCTAAATATGTTGATTATTTGATGGATTGGATTGAAAAAACAGCTAGACGACGAGTCAATCTTTCCTCAAAAGTTAGGTGTGTACACTACTCTATCGATCTGTCAGGGCTGAAACGAGCTTTTCCTGATTATACTTTGTGTTTGATTGCTCGTTTCCTTGTGTGCAACAGGTGCTCCGTTTCCAGCCAATTTCCAGGATGTTGTGAAGACGGTGCTTAAGAGGTTGTTTCGCGTATATGCTCATATCTACCATTCACATTTCAAGAAGATTGTGAGTCTGAAAGAAGAAGCTCACCTTAACACCTGCTTCAAGCATTTTTTCTCTTCACATGGGTGAGTTTTCTTGAATAAAACGCCTCGAGTTTCTTCACGTGCTTTTCTGTCATCCTCACGCCTTGCCTACTTGGGTTGATCAAATGTAGGAGTTCAAGTTAATCGACGAGGGCGAGCTTGCACCTCTCTATGAGCTTGTCGAATCCATTTTGCAAGCTTAGGATCATCTAAATTGCTGTTTGTCATTCCATTCATTAGTTTCTTTTAGCTGCAGAATGATACAAGGAATTTTGGGTTCAGTTCATTGTTTCTTTTGTGTTTTCGAGCAAATGTTAGATTGTTTTCTGTCGTTATTTTTTTTTTTGAAGTTTTCAAAGTTAATTGAAGGATGCATTTCGTTTCAACTAAAAGCTTAAACTGATAGTGAAACTGCACGTTTATTATTTATATATATTATACTCTACACGGTTAGTGCTAATGTGCAAAAAAGTGAAGGGTACCTAAAAACCAACTTTCGAGTACAGTTGCTGTGCAGAATTGTTGGTTCTGTGTGCATGTACAAAGACTAAGTCTGCAGCTGTACATGAGCAGCATCAAGTTATTATGGATGTTAAGAGTCTCAGGTTGAAAATATACGAGAGAATATATGGGTTTTGTAAGGCCATTGGTTAGACTAGAAAATTGGTTAGATTCAGTCTTTTAGTGTGTAGAAAATCCCTCGCCATCGGCCTTGGCAGTCCTAATGGCAAAGTGCAGCATGTTGCTTGCAATGCCCTTGTCTACGGGCCGATTTGGCTACACATAAGTTTGCTATATAACCATATCTAGATGTTTTGCTGTCAATGTTGCAGAAACCGGGGGCTTTCACCATTTCCGGGCCACGAATTGCCCAAACTCTAATCTTCTGTCCTGAATGAGTTTTTCAGAGGGAAGTTGCAGATGTGATGGAGAAACTGTTTGCAGTTGATGTGGTTTAGAAAAGACTCACATTAGTAGGATGCAGGAAGAATGTGGGTGGGTGTTCTAACACCATAGCTGGAAGGTGTCAAGAAACTGGATCTCTGCAAGGCCATTGTAGACATGACAGATTATGCTCTTTGATTGCCTGCCTTTCAATCAGGGGAAGAGCAGAGAGAGATGCAGGCTTTCTGGTTTTCAATAATTGGAATTGCTTGCAAAAACCAGTTGTTTGTATGGTTTAATCTTCTGGAGAGCACATGGGCAGCTTATGTAACTCCAGATTCTGTATCTATAATTGACACATTGTGTACCTGCAGTTGATAGTTTCTTACGTGTAACTATCATATTATGTAACCTTCATATTCTGTATCTATAGTTGACACATTATGTACATACAGTTGATAGTTTCTGTACCTATAGTTATCTTATTATGTGTCAGCAATTATCAAGTGATTGTTTACATTTACAGAAACGGTTAACTGTAAGTAAGAATATTTAACTTTGAAGGTACATAATTTTTGTTTTAAAGTTGACATGCAATATGAACCTGGTTCATAGTATAACATTGATCTCCTGCTCTAAAAATCCAAAATGAGTTGGCGGCCGCCCTAATTTGCCCAATTGGCACATTAATTGCACGCATCACTAATGGAATGTTCTAACCAAATCTCACTTGGACCTCAACCTTATTTTTCTTGCTTTTTCAGTAACCTTTCAATCGGTTGATCTACCCAAATAAATAAATCAATCTGACTGCTTTTATGTGGGAGGCATGTTCTCGATATATAATACGTAGTATATATATTATATATATATATATATAATATAATATATATATATATATATATATAATATATGTATATAATTCCGCAATGGTCCTGTGGCAATCAGCAGTTTAGCTATTCAATATTATTATATATTGAATATTTTATGCCCTACTTTTTTATTTGTTATCCCTTATGTCCGTATTTGGTTTCAATAATACCTATATAATTATTTTATTTGACAATTATAATCAATCTTGACTATATTATCTTGCATTTGTAAACTTAAAAACCTATTTAAATACACAAATTCAACATTCAATTATCTATGTATGAAAATTTCAATAAATATTGTTTTGATATACTTTAAAGTAGTTATTAAAAAATACATTGGGCATTATCCCAATTTGCCGCATGCGCGTAAAAAACTAGTATAGATATATATATTTGCGTGTGTATTACTATCAACAACTTATGTTATTCTATATTTATTTGAATTTATATTTTAAATATTGAAGTTTACTAGGCTCTGTTTCGCAAATCTTATTTAGGGAGCTTATAGCCTTATTTTAAGCTACCTAATAAGCTATAAGCTCTGTTTGGTAATGTCCTAAAATAAATTTCTAGTTTAAAATAAGAGCTTATTTTGGAATGCTTACCTAGGTATTGTTTCAAAATAAGCTCCTAGCTTCCTAAAAATAAATTAATTATTTTAATAACAAAACGACAACAATAATAAATTGTAAAAGTAATTTAAATGTTAAGTAAATAAAACAATATACTCATAACGTTATATGTTCTTTTATATAATCAATTAAATGTAAATAACTACTCCCTCCGTCCCATTTTATGTGTCTGGTTGTGTTAACAATGCTTGATTGAAGTTATTTTTAATTAATTTTTCATAATATTAAGTTTAGTATTAGTATACAAAAATTTATATTTTTAGAAACTACGCTATAAGTACTATTAAACATAAAAATTCAAAATTAAAAATAAGTTAAATACTAAAGAAAATAAACAAAGAAGAAAAAAATTGGTTTAACCAATGAATAGTAAGTAGAATAGATGGAGTAATTTATTAAACACATTTTTATAACCGGTTAATACTACTAATTAGTCAAAACAGTTAGCAAAACTGGCTATAAGCTAAACCTATTGAGATTCTCAAAAATGTTACTTACCTGAAAATATCCATTAAACTAAACGCCCTTTTTTTGAAAATACTATTTCTAGTAATCTGTGGTTTATAATTAACATGTATACCTAGTTTTATTAGATAGCCTCAAGAGGTACGTGTATGGGTAGGTATACATTAAATGGATTCCGAGCACCTAATAGTGAAAACAAGATGTTTGGGGAAATGGGCCAAAATCGTATTCTACACCTGTTGGGGCATGCGTTGGGACCCCCCGGCCATCCCCATTGCGGCTGGGGCCGCTGTCTTTCCGTGGCGTTAGCGTGTCGGCCCGTTGGGGTGGTTTGTTTGGTTTCTTGGTTGTTTACCGGTTGTAATGGGTATTATGCTATTTCCTTGTATATACTTTCTATATCGATCGTGTTTTGTTTTCGTTTGTGTAGATGTATATATATGATATATCGTGATATCTCGTCTTTGGCTGCGTGGGTCTTCCGCCACTGTTCCGCAATAATTGTTAGTGTAACTCTTTTATTAATTTCATTTGGTTTGTAAACACTACTGCAGTTTCTTATTTCAACACTATTTCTTATATATATCAGTTTCATGTTCTGATTTATTAACTATAGTTTTCATTTCGATTATTTATTTACATCAATATATGATGTATATATGTATTGATATTGTATTGTGTTGTGCTACTTTGATCACGTGATGATGTCATGAATCTATAATGCTGTCTATGTATCTATTTGATTTTATTATAGCGTGATCAGTTCCATGTGCACTTAATTGTGGTATACATCTTCTTATTATATAGGATTGATTGTGATGGTCAGTCTATTTGTTTATTTATGTATCTACTGCAGTTTCAGTTCATTCACATGTACTTATCAATTCATTCAATTTTCTATTGCAGGTTGTCATGTTGATAATATAAATATAGTAATATGTGATCTGGCTAGTGTTTCTGTTATATTTTGATATCTGGTTTGTACTATATGTCGGCAATGTTAGGAGGTATCCCCCACCCCCACCCCACCCCACCCATACGCAACAAACTGTCACCCTCCAATGTACACCCTGCGCACAGCGCCCAATCAAAAACAAGCACACAGCAAAAAACTCAAAAAAAAAAAAAAAAACAATCAAACAATATATTCGCATGCATTCGTTTTATTTCATGCATGGAAAAAACACCATGCATCTACCCACACCCTAAAACAGCTTTTTGTTATCAAATAAAAAGAATAACATTGTAAAGCTCACATTCTACGGATTCGCCACACACCACCGACTACCAACTTCCCTACTGCGTTACAATTTTTTTTTCTCATTCTAATAAACAAACCTTCTTGCAATTTCAATGACAGACGAAATTTAATTTCAAAACACCCTTATTCATGATATTTTTTTTATATCAAACACTAGAACATAACATTGTAAAGCTCACATACTACAATTCGCGCAAGCCCTCACAATTCCATGCACACCCCGCCAAATACCCCCCAGAAAATTGTTTCCGAAACAACTTAAACGCAAACAAACTGTACACCTCCAAATATACACCTCACACAACGCCCAACCAAATACACGCACCCACCAAAACTCAAAAAATAATCAAACGAATACTTCGCATACATTCGTTTATTTCATACTTGGACAAACACCATGCATCTACCAACACCCCTAATAATAGCATTTTGTTATCAAATAAAAGAAATAACATTGAAAGCTCACATTCTACGACTCGCACACGCATAAAAGTCCCACACGCACACACCGCTGAATACCAACTTCCTTACCTGCGTTACGATTTTTGTTTCCATTCTAAAAAAACCAAACCTTCTTGCAATTCCAATGACAGAAACAAAATTTCAAAACACATTTTCAAAACCCAAATTAGCAACCCACAACCACACGTCCCAATCTCAGATGTTGCACACGCCATAACTATCTAATGCCACCAACCTCGTAGACAAAAAAGCAAATTAAAAAATCAGTCCAGGGACCACATACCTGTGTTGTTACTCGCCATGCACAAGCTTTTCACGTTGTCTGCTTCACGGTACTCTGCGTAGTTGTAATGTCGTCCAGCTCTCCTCCAATCATAAAGAATATATTACTTCTTTACCATTCATATTTAGTCTATATTATGCCTAAACTGGATCTACAATATTATTCTAACAAAAAATAATCCCACACTTGAATACACTTTACCTCTATTGTTGTGTATGTTTAAAATCCTATCCTTAATTAATTTCATAAATTCAACAAGCCCACCATCGAAATGTCTGAAATGAGTTAGGGGATGTATTGTTGATGAGGATCTCGGATGGATCCCGGATCGGGAATCGAAACCGGTATTATAGTGGTGAGGGTAGGTAGGGTATAGGCTAGGGTGCGGGGTGAAGTTTAATAGTGATATGAGGTTATAGGTTGGTTTTATCTTGTCTACTTTTGTATATTTGTAATTTGTGTGGGGCGTTGCTGTGGGGATTTCTAGGGTAGGGAGTGAGGTAGGTACGTACTATACGGGTTGAGTATATATACCTGATAGGTATATTATATAAGATATTATACTATATGGGGTGAATCGCATTTTTGGTCCCTGCAATGTAGTGGCCTTCGTGCAATGTGCAGTCCCTTAGGTTCCAATTTGAACACATTTTGGGTTCCCTCAATTATTGGTCGACCATTTGAAGCAGAGTTTGGTGGCATGTCTGTTGTATGGCGCGTGGCTTAACGACGTTGTCAAAGCGAAAGGGTAAAATGGGAATTCACATAGGATTGGATTATAATAAGTTAGGAAATCACGACTTGTTCTGGGTCCCTCAATCTTAGTTGCCAATATGCGAGATGTCATTCCTTATGTGTCCAAGGTTTGATACACAATTGGCGTCCTCGTCAGATTAAGTTGACCATTAAGGCAAATTTGGTCTTTCTGTGAGATCGATCGGAGTTTAACTTCCGTTAAAATCGCGGGTATAATGAGGAATTTCCACATGAGATAAGAATTGATAGAAGTAGTGTAGCCATCGACATAGCTGTGGATTTGCCGGCTGGCGAGTGATGGCGTCGTGAGTTAATGGTCGTCGCCCATATCAGTCATCAAGGTAGTTTCTCTGTTCTTGGCAGATGAGACGTATGCGTCGTCGCCTACACGCCGGTCAATCACGTATACGCAGGAGATTAGCCGCCGGTCGGCAGAGTGTTGTGGAGCAGCGGCGACGCGTCATTAGATGGTTGGGTAAAATTTCCAGCGTTCCATCGTTGCAGCACTCGGATAGACCACAATGTCAATCACCAGGGAGACTCTGATCATCTTTCTTGATGTTTGGTAGGAGGCTTCTGCCGGCCGTAACTCGCTCGAAAATCGCCTGTCGTGTGCGTTTTCGGACATCGTGTAAAGGCAAAACCCGTTCCGGAACCAGATGGCTATTCGGTTGGCGGTCGCGACGCCAAGCTCGTGGGCGCCGCGCCTTTCTTCCTGCCTCGGCATGCCCCACCCTTGTAGTGAACAAGACCAATGAAGACACTAAAGACAGGCGCGTTGTCTTTTCGCCAGCGGGCGCCACGATCCCATTGCTAACGGCGTCCGAAGCCGACGGACGCGCGCCTTGCGGCGCTAGTCGTGATAAAGCGTCGTACGTCCCCCGCGTGTGGTGGAGAATGGCGCTGAGCAGGATGTGTTGCACAGTCGTCGGCTTCCAACAGGAGGATATACTGGGAGTGAGTCCCGGGTTGACGAGTCTTGGAAAAGAAGCTGGAAGATTAATCCACTGTGTAACCGGCGATGAACTCGCCAAATCCTGAGACGCTCAACGGCCCGCGGTGGTGGGGTAACGACTTGGATTGTGCGGCGAACGGTACTTTTGGATCAATGACCAAAGAACGTGGGGTTGCTGCGCACGGGGATTAAGGGATTTTGCAGACGGAGAATTCGGCCATAAGTCGTAGACATTGGAAGAAGAGTTGGTTGCTGGGGGGGGAGAGCAATTTTGCGCGCGTAAGAGTGGTAGAAAGGGGAGTGGACTTGGGTAAATGGTGGACTGTCCGGAGACATTCCTCCGACGATGGTGGCGGAGTATCTGCGGCGATTCAAAATAGACAACCAGGGCAGAGAAAGAGAAACGGAAGTAAAATTAGCTTGATTAGGTATTCAAGGCTAGTGTGAAATTTCAATTATACCCCTGATTAAACGAAGTGTAAACTGGATGGTTCTCACAGAAGAACCAAATCTGTCTTATTTGTCGAACTAATTGAGGGACCCACACTGTGTCTCACATTGGCGAGACTAAGGAGGGCATTGCCAGATTGCGGCACGTTAATTGAGGCGACAAAAGTGACGATTTTCCCCTACTTATTAGTAAACAATTTATGTGAATATTCCCTTTTACCAGTGCTTTAAACCGTGTTAACGGACATACAGACGAGAGGAGCCACAATGCTGCTAGGCCGATGGGCGACGATGAAGTTGAGGGGACCAGGAATGTTGTTTAGAATTGGGAACTAAGGGGGATGGACAGTTGCAGGAGATGGGCACTAATTGAGGGGACCAAAAGTGCTGATTACCGGCAGAGTATATAGTATATATTAGGTATAGCAGGTAGTTATATATCATGTATAATATACGTTACGTATGATGTGAGTATATAGGTGACTATAGGCGCGGCGTACGGTCCGTAGTATATTAGGGCTATTTTTCCAGTGCAAGACAACATTAGAGTGCTGTGAATGAATGTGGAACCATCCCGGTGCGTTCGCATTAATTAGATTTGGCCCCTGAGATATTGGTTGTGGCATACCATCAGCGGCTGCATCCCTCCCAGCATGGCATGCACACGGCCTGGCTACACGATCAGCATTTGAATTGCTTGGTACAAGAGCCTGCGGCTGAACCGCTATTTCATTGCGTACTGTTACGGGGGACATCATCCTGTAAAAGACTGGCGGAGACGCGACTTCCGGACATACGGACTAGCGGTGAGAATGGCGACGGGGACGGACCATCTACGGCGTGGCAGCAGGGTTCGACTTCTTGTGGACCTGTCAGCCCATGGTTATCCAACCAGCGGAGCATAGGATTATCGACCGGGGTTATTAGCTCTGTAGCCCCGTGACTTGTGCGGTCATGGGGCAGGCCGACGAGACGTGCAGTTATATCGGACCGCGAGTAGAGAAAGACAAAACACAGGGCACCGATGGAGGTGAAAACCGGAATAAACAAACGGGGACACGCGTACCGCTCGAGTCACGCTGGACAGCTTGCGGATTAGAGGATGACCATCCAGCGTGCTCACAGTGGGGTTCGAAGGCGGGTCACCCCGCCGGCGCGAACGGATTCGGCAGCCGGGTTGCCCGACGGGCAGTCCGGGCTGCCTCGCCGCCGGCGAGGTTCCCGTAAGGGCTATAGACCGCAGGTGATGAGAGGACACAGGCGGCGGGTCGCCGTCCGCCTAGCCGCGCCCTCCCTGCACGTGGTTCACATTCAACGCCGGACACACCTGTTCTTCTTGCAACCGCGGGTAGAATGCTATCAATCCTTAATTGCTCTAGACACTTGTTCAGACGCAATTGATGTGAACGCAAACATAGGAGCGAATTCCAACGCCTGCGTTGGCACCAAAGAATGGATTTAACATGACACTACGGCGGTTATACAGGCTCTTAGTATAACGGGACTGCTCTGGTATCTGGTTACGTTCAGTCATAGCACAATCAACACGTACGCTACCAGCTTTTATGTAGCGAGCGGAATATTCACGGGCGGAGCGTGAGTGGGCCTCGAGCAGTGGTCAAACGAGACCGGGACGAGGTAGCGATATTTGCGTTAATCGTTGGGTGTGCAGCCGGCAGGGGAGTTAGAGGCCGCTGCCCGCCACCCAATGTAACTCACACGTCATATTCATTGAATCACTCTCCCGTCTCGGATAGATCACAAGACAAGAATTCCCGAGAGCCGCGCCGGGATATATGCGATCCTATATAGGGCATTGTCCATACAGAGCATAGTTCTTGGGATAAATAATAGTGGTTCGCGAAAGGAGGTTATGCGTTATTATAACTTCTTCTCTTTAGTGAAAAGAAAGTCCAAACGGGAAGATTCTATTGTGATACTACTTTTGATGGGGAGGAAGAACTTACTACTCCACCAACCGAAGTTGTGGCTCTGAGTCGGATCTCGAAAGGTTTATTTTGAGTGCATCAAAACAGAGGCGTTACTCGTACGGAATTAGTACTCCAGCAGAGCGAATATTTTATACGATTTCACAAATCTGATGATTTAAGATTTAACACTGGGGACAATCGGATACAGGCCCTCCGTCTCTTCTAAAGTAAGTATCAGGGATCAGGTTCTCTAACAGCGAAACATCGTGTTCAGCAACAGACGTGGAATTCCACATATTCAGAAGATAGTGTGCCACGTACAAAGTTACCGTATCCCGCACGGGAGGATTGCGGGAAGAGTCCAACGAATTATCTGCAACACGTCTATAAAAGCAAAGTCTAAGTAAGATAACATTCAATTTCACGCATGGTATTATTCTACTGAATTTTGTATTTCTATATTATGGAGAGAACTGGGCCTAATAAGGACGAGAGGGGGGAAAGACCGCCTAGCACCATTTGTTCTGGGCGCTGACCACAGACAGGGAGACAAGGATCGTACATATTTCATGGTTGTTGTATCTGGCGAGAGATATGATGTTTGGTTCATTATATTGACCGCATACTTGAAGCCGGTCCATGACGGGAACAAAAACCAGGTAGTGCAAATGGCATCTTTGCTGAATTGATACGAAATATGAGTGTCTTGGTTTCCAACCTTATCAATTTGTTCTTGCTCTTGTCTTGGAGTTTCTCCTAAGGGGATGTTAATGTCTTTTGCATATCCCTGTCCTCGCCTATGCATTGTGGTTTGAGAGAGTTACTCGGAGGTCGTTTGGTATGCAGGAAACTGGTGGGGTATTTAGGTAGGCCTCGGCTGGCATTGTATCCGTGATAACAGCTAGTTGTTATTAAGCGTTAAATGCACCGCCTGAGAGTAGAAGCATTCCTATATTTGATTAAGACCAATGAGTAGGAGGATATAGCAAGTCTGTGAGTTTTTGAGGGGATGGACGTGTCAATTGGTGTCTATGGTACTTTGTTTTTGTGTTTTTTCGCCTTATTTAAGGGATTGGTTTGAGGCGTGAGGAGCATAAAAGGATCTGTTTTTTGGATATGGTGGTGGTGGTTCAATCTCTGTTTCTCGCCCTGACCACCTTGCTCTGTTGTATGTATATGTGCTTGAAGAGGAGTATGGTGCCCTACGTGCTGGTCTGTGGGGCCGCTCAGCCCCTAAAAAAAGCCGCTATCCACATAGCAGAAAGGAAGGAAGATACGGATTTAGCAAGCTAAAGTATGACGTCGGTAGAGGGGGTGATCAAGAATAATGTTTAGAGGCTATGGTGGTCTGTATGT
>VALG01013134.1:0-22500 GCA_009835305.1 Ipomoea purpurea
ACTGTCGCGGAGAGAACCGCGACGCCAGCACGCCCGCCACCCACGCCTGGACGCCACCCGCTGCGCGGCAAGCCACCCCAACGCCACCACACGGCCGGTCAGCCTCCCTCAACCCAAAGCCGAAACGACGGAAATTCAGCTCGCCGTAGCGGCGCCTCAACGCAATCGGGAAAAACCGCCCGGCCGAGAAAGCTCCCGTACGGAGAAGTCACCGGAAAAGCCATCGGAAAACGCACCCCACCAAGAAAAAGCCATCGAAAAGTTCCACCTAACCACCAAAAATGCCAAAGAAACCCCTGCGGAGCCGTACCCCGGAATGGGAGCAACGCGGCTACACCGTGGATAGGAGGTAAAGCCCTTAGGAACCCGACCAATTTCTTTCCCCGGATTGGTCGATAGTGCTTAATTATCAAGGCCTTTTTTGGACACATACGCGGTCACCATCAGGGACACGTACCCTGAATTGGTGAAAGATTCTACAAACACCTAGAGCCCAACCAAAAAGGGTGACAAGCTCCGAAATCATCACCACCAAGTCCGCGACAAGGAAATTTTTAACTCCTCTAAAGGCCGCCTGGCCAAGCTCTTGAAATTGACCACCACGGGTTGTGGGTAAAACACCCCAGAATTTTAGGACCTTTTTTAAACCTTATAATAAAAGTAGAATCTTTATTAAAAACCCAAGAAAATTGTAATAAAGCGTAATGGGTGCTATGCCAACTGGGCTAAGAGAACCGCAAGTTGGCACAGCTAACTTAACTAATATCCTTGAAGAGTGGAATACATAAACGTGGCACCGCAGGCAAAGGAAAAACTATCTACTTCTACATTCCGAGTTCTACTACGCGCTCCGGTGACCCTTAAATCTTCTGTGCCTGAAAGACCAAATATATTGTTTCAGCGGAGAGACTGCGGTAAACCCCAACTCCAAACGCGTTGAAATAATACATATAGCATTAATATAGATATAAAAAAAACGCATTTTGACACGAAGGATATATCTAGAACTGCAGTTTTAAAACCGGGATTGACCGATAGACAATGCCAGACACCAAGCACAGTTATAACAGCATAAGCAGTTCACCTTAATAGAAAGGCAATAAAGGCAAGGGCCAATAAACACAATCATAGCTCACATAAAACCAGTCCCCAACTAAACCTCCGCAGTCCATTCATCAAGATATTCATAACCACAACTCTTCCATATCTCAACACATAGCAATTTTGGTTGGCCACACAAGGACCAGAATCGCATGCCTATACATGAGGGTCAGCCGCATATAGCTCTGACACGGCCCCGCAGCACCCTGCCCCCCGTATTCACCACAACGGAGGGTCCGTTCGCATTTGGCTCCCAATGAAAGCGCAGCCTAGAATGTGTAATCTTGACTGTAGCCGAGGAATTCCCATCCTTGACTACAGCCAGCCTGCCTCCGAACGCTGTCGGAGAATGTCATCTTGTTGCAAGCGCAGGAATTCCCAATCTAAACTACAAACCAGCTTCTGGAGCCGCTGCCCAGGATACCGTTCATCCGACTGGCAGCCAGGAATTCCCATCTGACTTGTGTCGGCTTCTGAACCGCTGTTCAGATAGACCAATCCGATCGCAACCGGATTGGGCAACACACCCCACATAACACATAGCAAGCACATACAACCCACCTTACACGTTGGGAAGGGGATAAACGTATAAAAAACCTATGCGTTGATCCATCACCATAACTAAGAATAGCCTAAGGGGTTCATACTTCTTCCACCTAGGTCAACGGATACCCAATTCAACTAGCATGCAATATAATAGACTCATAAACCTAACGAACGGTACCCGAAACATCAAAACTAGACATAGGCACGACAAACGGGGTCCGTTGGAACGCACCGGGAATGGGAAACATCAAAACGGGAACCGGGAACCCGGGTAGGGAAAATTTCCAGCGGGTAGACCGGTGGGTGGGAGTCCACCCGCGGCGGCCAAACTGTCGGGCAGCGGGTGCCCCGGGCGGGCAGCTGCCCGCCCGCGGCTGCCGCTGCCGCGTTGTGCTCGGAACGCGGGTAGGTGGCGGGTCCCCTACCCCCACCTACCCCCCCCCCACTGACTCTTAAACACAAATTTCGCCCCGGGAACCGTTGTGGAAACCCGAAACCATGCTTAGACACTTTTTAAACGCAATTAACGCACGCAAACGTAGACAATTACGATCAGATACGATAAACGAACGGCACATAACCTATCATGCTTTTCTTAAACATAATCAACACCCAAAATGCGATTTCCCAACCCGATAATCCAAGAATAATATCATACACGATACAACTAGGGTTCTAATTACTTTTATACCAATCAAGAATACGATTCTCTTCTAATTGCAAGATTCGGTAAGAATAACACATAAGCATCAAGAACATCATACAATTATCAAGAACGACATATAATCATCAATCCACATAATCATCAAGAACATCCATAATTATCAAGAATGCTCCAAATCAAGATTATCAAGATTCCATGGGATCATCAATCATCATCAATAAATAATCATAAATTTCGCATTCACAAATAATATGGGGAAACCTAAGGGGAATCATAGCTATGAAATAGGTTTTGTTGAGACATGGTTACCTTCCCTTAGCCTTTAATTAATTCCTTGGCTTATGAAGGATCTTTCCTTTAAGCTTTCTGATTTCTGAGTTTCTCCTAGGGGAAATTCTTGGAACTCTTTTTGGGTGGTGAGGATTTAAATGTGGTTGGGATTTCCCTAAGGCGCCTCCTAAATTCCCTATTTATATATTTAAGACTCCTAATAGGGCCTGAATGGTTATGGGTTTACTAAATTCTATTCCTTATAGGACTAGGAACTTGTATTTAGGGATAGAGTGCCCATGGTCCACATTGGACCATATTAATTTAAAGGCGGATCCTAATCAATAATCTGAATAGTAAAAGGCCTACTTTCCTTTTTCTAATAGATAACTAGGTCAGGATTAGGATCTGGATAGTTTTAAGGTTTACTTTCTTTATTCCTAATAGCTTAAAGCCTCTAATTTAAGGCAAATGGTCCACGGTTCCATGGTGGGACATATTACAATTAATTAAAGGAAAGCCTAACATAATTAAATCATATTAATTGTTATTTACGGGATTTAATTAAAATATATTAATCCGGGACTTGAAGGCCGTAACACGGGTGGGATGTCACTCCTCCCCCCTTACGAGAACTTCGTCCCGAAGCGTTAGAAGATCATTTGTAGGGTTAACGAGTCAAGAAAGTGGGCGGTGGTTTCTATAAGGAAGGTATTCTACGGGAAACTGTATAATTGTATGTCTAAGTGTGTTGGGTTTTTTGGGAACGATTAGATTTTACCAAGACAAGAGAGTGGTTTCACTTTGAGGGCCAAATTGAAATTTCAATAATTTAGGATCAAGGTTTGCGAGGTTTCGCAACCTTAGGTTGTGGAAGGTTGCCGCCTTGTGCGGAGGTCCGTTAAAAACATGGGAACAAGAATGGGGTTGGAAGCGTAGAAAGGGGTTTGAAATAAGGAGGGGGGCGATTTTTTTTGAGGAATGGGGGGAAAAAAAAAGGAATTTCGGCTTTGGAATGGGTCAAGGGTTCTGGATCCAAGTGAATAATCTGGTTTTGAATGCTTTGATCAACGATGCGTCGCCGAGCCGTTTGATCCTCCTTTCCCTTGGTGGCTGGTGCTTGCTTGACTTAAGATCCTTGTTAGACCCTTGCCTCCCAGGCTAAGGTTTCATCCTTCTTCTTCTATCTTGAGGGAGTTTCCTTGTGGTGGATTTAACCAACTTAACTTCTTTAATGCGCCCAAGGTCTTGACAAGTTGGGTTCCAACCAAGCCAATTTCTTAGGGCGCACTTCCAAATTCTTCCCCCAAAGTCTCTTGGGAGTGGATGGACTTGGGTTTGAATTTCTCTTCTTAATTGAATTTCATTCTCCTCCCTTAGTTGGATGAAATTTAGTAGAACTCATGTCTTAACCCGGGGGTTCGGCTTGTTGTCGCCCTTTTTGTGTTTTTTTTAATGATGAAGTGTCCTTGGTGTGCCTCTTTTTCTTTCTAAAGCGCCAGTTCGGTTACCAAATCTCGTTGTGGACGATCGGTGACCTTAACGAGTCATCTCACTTCCTTGTGGGTCCTTAATGAACCCTTGAAGTCTTTGGCGCGAAATGGCTTCTTTCCCCCTTTTGCTTACACCATGGACTACGTAGTTTTTGTCCATGCAACTTGTGAGGAGTCCTCCTTAAATTTGTTCGAACGACGTCCATGGTTTGGAGGAGTCCCGGTTTTAAGCAAATTTTGACCTTTTAAAGGTCTTCCGTGGGTTCTTAGCACGAGTTCCCAACCTCGCTCCCTTGGTTTGCGCAGTCCTTTATGCCCAAACATCCCTAGTCGGTTGATTGTAGGGTCCAACTTCAATTACTCCGTGCAACGTAATTGGATTGTGATTTCCCGATGGTTGTCGTGGGCGTCCAAAGGTCTTTTTACGTAGATACTGTGGTTTGGGTGGTCCATGGTTTCTTATCCGAGACTCCATTCATCAATCGAGGCACACAAGTGCGCCGCACAATCAATAATGAGGTTTAAGAAATCAGCACATTTTACCAGTGTGCTGCGAGGTTGGCGGATCGTCGCCTGCCAGCTCCTGCCAAGGACCCGCCAGGTCCGTCAAGGGCCGTTGGGGCCCGGGGGAAATGACTTAGGAAGAGTCCAATTCCCTCGAAAAGACCCAAAACACAATTGGCAAGATAAACAACTTTCAAAATCTTATGCTGTGGAACTATGTCACCTTCAATGTAGACACAGTTTTATGTTCATAATACTAACTATATGTTCATCAATGTATAAGAAGTTATATATCATTGAAAATTTTAGAAACTTCAATATTCATAATTATGAACTCTATATTCCACATTAAAAGAACTACTAATGTTCATAATTACTGAATATATGTTCATAATTGATAAAGCTATATATATCATAAATTTGATTTAACTTCAATTCACAATTATTGAATCTATATATTACATAATTAAGGACTAATGTTCCCATAATTATTTCACACTCTATGTGATAATTATAAACTATATGTTCATAATTTTTGAACTATATATTCATATTATGAATTAGTTTGGAACAGTGCAACCATGTCCACCTTGCAAGGTGGACACAGTTCCACATCATAATTTTCCTCACTTTATTGCTCTTATTACTTAAATTAAAAATAAATTAGTAGCTACAACAAACAATAATATATATGCATTTAATTAATTTAATTAGATTCTCACAACACATGAAACCATGTATGTGAAAACTACCACTATAAATATCAACATCTGCTTGTAAGATAATAGTTAATAGCGCCAACTAAGATCTCAGTCATATACACAACAAGACAAATCTAAAACTTTATACACCATAATATCATTGCATGATGAATCCCATTTATACATCCTACCAATAAACCAATTGCACATGACACACTACCAATAACAAAAAAAAAAAAAAAAAAAAAAAAAAAAAAAAAAAGAAGAAGAAGAAAAAAACATGTACTGAAGATGAAAAAAAGATAAATAAGTATTGGGCATTACCATATTCGCGCAAAGCGCGTAGAAAAATTAGTATTGTAAAATATGGTAATACAATTCATATTCGTACTACAATTGTACATTAAAATATGGTAATATAATTCCTAATACAATATATTCTTTCTTACTTTCTATTCGTAATACAATTTAGATTAAAATTAATAATCCTAATAATGCAATACATATACTTCCCTACAACGTAATATATATCTATACTACAAATAAAAACAAAATTCTACTTTTACAACTTCCCGTCCAAACACTTAATAATAGTAATAGTAGTAGTAATAGTAGTAGTAGTATAATAGCAGTAGTAGTAGGAATAACAGTAGTAGTAGTAATAGTAGTAATAATAGTAATAATAATAATAATAATAATAATAATAATAATAATAATGATAATGATAATGATAATGATAATGATAATGATAATGATAATGATAAGGAGAAGGAGAAGGAGAAGGAGAAGGAGGAATAATGAAAAAAAAAAAATACCCTCCTCCTCGTAATACAATTCTGCTTATTATTTTTACAAAATCTCTCAAATAATAATATCTGATTGAAATTATAATATAAATACTTTTCTAACCGAATACAATTGTACATGGAAATATGCATCTTTATTTCTTCAAATTATAATATTAAATTGCAAATAATTTAAAAAAAAAAGTGCTCAGTATAAATATTTTCCTATCTGTAATACAATTTTACTACTATTTTATAGAATTTTCAAAAATAATATTGATTTGAAATTACACTATAAATATTCTTTCTAACTTTAATACACTTGTACATGAAACATGCATCAATATTTCTTACAATAATTAATATTGATGGGTGAAAAGGCAACCAAAACATCAATCAGGAACACACAAGAATCAAGCAAATTTGACAGAAGAAGATAATGTCATAGTTGCAGTGGTTTCAGAAGTGAACTTGCTAAGCCAATGTTGCAGAATGGATTGTAGATACTGGAGCTTCTGCGGCATTGTTGTGTGAACAAGGATTTGCTCACGGAGTATGGAAGATAGCAAAGACGTGAGAAAGTGTACATGCCGAAACTCCAACAGTCGGCCGTGAGTCGGTAAAGGAAAAGCTATCCTTAAATTAAAATTCTGGTAAAACTCTTGTTTTGAGTAATGTGTTTTATGTTCCATCCCTTCGTAGAATACTTAATTTCAGGAGCCCTACTTAATAAGGGCAGGTATTAAGTTAGTTTTTGAAGCTAATAAGCTTGTGTTGACCTGTAATGGGGAATTTGTGGGTAAGGGATACTTATGTGGTGGGTTTATTTTTCTTGGACACTATTATTGATTATGATAATAATGGATGCTCTACTACTGCTTGCATTGTTGAATCTATTACCTTGTGGCATGATAGATTAGGGCATGTGGATGTTAGTTCATTAAAGCGCATGAAAAATATGAATTTACTCCCTATCTTATTGATAATGGATTTAAAAAGTGTGGAAGTGTGTTGTTGAGGCTGAAACATTCAAAACCCCCTTTAATTTCTGTAGCAGACAGAAAAACAGAACTTTTAGAGCTCATTCACACATATTTAGCAGACTTTAAAAATACTAAAAGTAGAAGTGGAAAAAGGTATTATATTACTTTTATTAATGACAAAACTGGGTGATATTGATGAACTTAATGAATTTAGTAGTTTGTCATCACTTAGTAGAAGAGGACCCTAAAACTGTAGAAGAAGCTATGAAATCAGTTTATTCTAGTTTTTGGAAAGATGCAATAAATAGTGAATTGGAATTCATTAACTACAACAAAACATGGGAATTAGTAGACTTGCCTAAGGTTGTAAACTGGATAAGTTGTAAATGGATCTTCAAAAGGAAACTTAAAACTGATGGATCTATAGAAAGGTTTAAGGGCTTGTATCTAAAGGATTCACACAAAAATATGGCTTAGATTATTTTTATACTACTTACTCACCTGTCACTAAGATTGCCACTATACGAGTATTGATTGCGCTAGCATCCGCTCATAGTCTTCTAGTACATCAAATGGATGTAAAAACTGCGTTTTTAAATGGCGATCTAGAAGAAGAAATTTACACGGAACATCCTCCGGGTTTTGCAATTCCTGGTCAAGAAGATAAGGAGTGTAAGTTAAAAATCTTTATATTAACTAAAACAAGCTCCGAAACAGTGGTATGAGAAATTCCATAGTACCATTCTTGGTTTTGGCTTCGTAGTTAACAAGTCTGATGCATATGTGTATTCTAAAATGATTAGATATGAATATGTTATAATATGTTTATATGTTGATGAGATGCTAATACTTAGCACACACATAAATGCTATTATAGAGACTAAAATATTTCTTACCTCTCAGTATGAAATGAAAGATCTTGGAGAAGCTGATGTGATCTTAGCTGTTAAAATCACAAAAAAATGAGAATGGCTTCTCTTTATCACAGTCTCACTATGTAGAGAAAATCCTTAAAAAAATTGATAGTTTTGAAGCATTGCCAGTAAGAGCTCCATATGATCCTAGCATACATCTGAAAAAGAATAATGGGACTGTCGTGTCTCAAGAAGAGTATGCTAAAATCATTGGTAGTTTAATATTTTTGATGAATTACACTCGCCCTAATATGGCATATGTTGTTAACAGATTGAGTCGGTATACCCATAATCCCAGCGCATAGCATTGGAATACTCAAAAACGTTTATTGAGGTACCTTAAAGGTACAATAGACTGGGGATTGAATTATGTTGATTATCCTGCAGTTCTAGAGGGATATTGTGACGCCAACTGCATAACCGATAATGATGAAGTAAGTTCAACTAGTGGATATGTGTTCACTATGTGTGGAGCTGCTATATCATGGAAGTATACTAAGAAGACTTGCATTGCCCGATCCACTATGGAATCAGAATTCATAGCTTTGGATTCAGCTGGGCAAGAAACTGAGTGGTTGAGAAACCTATTGGCTGATATTCCTTTGTAAAGGCATCCAGCCCCACCTATTTCTCTACATTGTGATTCACAAGCTGCATTATGTGTTGCTCAGAATAGTGCATATAATGGGAAAAAGAGACATATACGAGTCAGACATGGATCTATTAGGAAACTAATTATGAATGGAGTACTCGCTTTAGAGTACGTTAAATCTAAGAGAAACTTAGTAGATCCACTAACCAAAGGACTAAATTGGAAGTTAGTCCTAGAATCGTCGAGGGGAATGGGCTTAAGGCCCGGTAGGTGAGGAATCCAAGGTTGATACCCGTTGTCCTTCAAGGACTTTGTGGTCAAACGAAGCCAAGGAAAGACTTACATATGTACACGACTACCCATTCCCATGACTTGTGTACTAAGTGAGGTTGAACATTTTGTTTTTAATGGATCCATAAGCCCGAGTTTTGGAATCCTGTTGAGACGGATAGATGGATACACCTACTTGAGTGTGAAGGTTTGATCACCTTCTGTGAAAGGTTATGGGGCAGTCTTTTTAAAACACTCTTGAGCATCCTAAGGAATATTGATCAACACATGCTTATATCGCAGAACTTGCATGGTGCTTAAGGTAAAGTATGTGTCATATGGTTCAATTCTTGGCTCTAAGGGTTCAAGATTATTTCACTCCTTAGATAAGGGAAACTATATTTCACTATGTGTTGGTTCAAACTTTAGATACTAACACTTATTATGTACTTAGCATACATTGCTCAGAGTTTGCTATCAAATTTTTCCTTTGCATTAGTGGGGATTGTAAGTAATGCAAAGATATTTAGAAACTATATTATAAGATTGCTGATAAAATAGTTTGACTCACCCAGTCATATTGTCTTATTCTTTCTCCAACTTCTCAGTCCTAGCCTGGTTTTTATAACAACCTTTTTACTGAACTGATGACTATATATAAATATATATATTTCTTGTTGGTAAAAGAGACACACAGAAGTTATGAAAGGAAAGAAAGACATACAGAAGTTCTCTTCATACACTCTTTATTTTTCCTCAACTCTAAGCAACTGTATGCAAGTTCTCCTCGTCGATTCCGAGTCCACGGTCCGAACGAGATGTTGTGTAAACCTGCATTGAGCGGCGAAACGTTCTAAGGCAGTGGATATATTCCGCGGCACAGCGTATACAAGTTCTGCAATTATTTTCTTGGCGTCTCTTTTGTTCCATTATACTGTTCTCAGGTTGGTTACTTCATGCCCTGTTTGGTAAATGAACGTTCTGATAGTTTTGAGTTGTTAGCGATCTGTATTATTAGAAGGTATTTAAGTTGATAACATTAGATGATTGTAGAAAGTGTTTTGGTATTAGCTGTTAGCCTGGATAGCTGTTTGGTATAATTTCTTTTCTCAAAAACTAATTGAAAAGTTGCTTGAAGTCAGCTTTTGAGATTTTTAGCCTTTTGGAATTGAAAAAGCTAATTAACCAAAATTTATATTATATTTTAATAATCAAACCATTAATAGTGCTCAAATAAGTCAAAATTGGCCTATAGGCCGATTTTTTACCAAACAGGACTATGTCTTTTTTCGGTTTCTAGTTCATGTTTTCCTGTGTTTATCAGTAATATTATTCCTACAAATGAAGAAAATTTCCTAGTTTGGGTCTGATTCCCCGACTCCCAATCGAGTATTGGAGGACTTTCTCAAGAAGATCGGGAGAAAGATTGGTTATCCGGTTAAAGTTGATAATGCCACAAGTCTAGATCCCAAAAAGGGTTCGTGTGTGTGTGCTCGGCAATTATGCCTGGCCCGTGTCACAATTGATTGTGGACACGGGCCAAACGAGTCATTTTTAAAAACGCGTTATTTAGTTTTTAAAAAAAAAAATTCGCGCCGTGTTTTGCATTACGGGGTTTTTTTTTTTGCATGTATGAATGTACAGTTAGCGTTATGAAATGTACGTTGAATTAATGAATTATGAACACAAGTTCTAACATTATGAACTTACAATTATGAACTTTATAGGAAAATTTGACATGAGCTTTAAAAATTTGATATAGAATTCGTGATTATGAATGACGTTATGGAGTTTTATGAATGTGTTATGTACAGTATGATAAGTATGAGTTATGAATGTACAGTTTAATATTATGCCAATAGCTCTGACATTATCTTACAATTATGAACATATATGTGATAAAATTAATGAACATAGAGCTCTAAATTGTGAACATAGAGCTTCGAAAATTATGAATGTACAATTATGGAGTTATGAATGTATTTGGAGTTATGAAGTACAGTTATAGAGTTTATGATGCAGTTAATAGAGTTATGAATGTATTTATTAACATATAGTAATAAAATTTGCACATATACCTATAACAACAGTCTGAATTTAAATTTAAAAAAAAAAAGAAAGAAGAAGAAAAGATAACAAGTGCCCGTTAGCACGTTACCCGTGTCCAGCTGGCAGCTGGGACACGGGTCAGTGCTAACGATGGTGTGCATCGAGGTAGATATCACCAAGCCTTTAGATCCAAAAATTTTCTTATAAGGAAAAGTAAGGCTGGTGGAATATGAAAGTATCCACTTGTTTGTTCAAGTGTGGCCTGTATGGTGATAAGCGCCAAATTACTATGTTTTATAGGGTAATTAGAAGGTATTGTGTGCTATAAGTGGAGTCCTTTGAACCTATTTTGTGCTTAAATTGATAGAAATTAAGATTAAGGACTAATTGTGATTGTCTTTGGAAAAAAGAGAAAAACATTGTCAAATACGGGACATTACGTTGATAGTTCGGTAGATTAATCATATCTTGATCTAGGAGTGTCCAAATGCGGTGATTCAAGTGGCTATGGTTCGGAAACTTCAAGGGCTACAACTTTGCAGAAGACAAGAAAGGCAAATTCTAACGCACGCTCTCGCACACGCGTTGTGAAGTGCATTGTCGGGAAACTGAAAGTTTCACGCATTCCACAATGCGTGTTGTGCGTGCGTTGTGCAGTTTAGCGCGAAAATTCCAAGATTTAGTCTATTTAAAAGGCTAGTTGCGAGATTACTTCATCACCAATCACTTTCCCTCTCTAGAATTAGATTTTAGCACTCTTAGTTAGGGTTCTTACTTTTTAGGATAGATTTAGATTTCTTTCATCATCTATCATTTCAATTTGTAATTTCTCTTTAAAATGCAGGATAACAAAATAAAATTGTTCACAGTATCAACTCAATAAATTACTCCCTATATCATTCTAAATATTAATTAAACAACGTTAATTAAAATAATCAAGGCACAAAATATTGATATTGGAGTTAAAAAGCACTTCCTAATCAGTAAGACCATGCCTAAAACATTTCACCAGAGATCAACTTTCAATTTTTACAATTATAAAGTTTAATGATTTAATAAATTAAATTTACCACCTATTTAAATATTAAACAATATATGAAACAATTTTAAGATACAATTTAAAATAGTTTTCTCGATTACACAAATTATATACCATCCTAAATTTTAACATTATTTTATACTATAAGTCTATAACCTTCACTAGAATATATAGCTTCTCAAATAGTACTCCTTGAAGTTTCCTTACATAACTTTGTTGAATTATCTGTGTAATAAACTCCTATGAATCTATGATCATGGTCACAAGAAAATCAAAATTATAACAAAGCCTAAACTCTTATATACTTCTGGACCAACTAACAAAAATATTATTAAATACAATTTCGTACTGATAACTTAAATAATGTTTATTAAAACTTAACCACTCTTTAGAAAGGATTTTGATTTGTCGTGCAAAATTTTAACATTTTTCTTGTTGTTCTCTAAGGTTTGAATCTCCAACTCCAAGGGTCATCCATACTCCGGTCTGACTGTCTAAGAGAGTATTTAAAAAGTGTAAATTATGGTACTAAGTTGAACACAGAGCCTAGACCTTTGTTTAGTGTGCACAAGGACTCTCGTTTTGAGAGGTTGTTCTCACACTGTCACGGGTACTCAATCCCTAGTCATTGTTTTCAACTTCACCCCTGTGACCAACTGAACTTCTCATGCAGACATTTTAATATTTTTCTTGTACCAGTGAAGGCTTGTGGTTTGGAATTGATCTAAAAATCCCAAAAGAAAATTCTAACAAGATGCTTCCATTTTTCGTCTTCTGAGAGAACTAAACCACCTTAAGAGCGTTCATACCATTTGATTTTTACACCAAAATAGAGGAATGAGTGAATCGAACATAATTATTATATTATATATTTATATATTATCATACTTGAAAGTCACAGGTTCTTGTCAATGCCTTCCTATCCGGGCTGTAGCACAGTCATTTATGGTCCTTTCAGGCCTTCATTTATGTTAGAAACATTAGCAAAGACCAAAATGTTTATTGAAGAGTAGTAATCACAAAAGATGAATTACAGATTACAGAAGAGTTGTTTAACAGGATTGGTATTTCTAGCTTGTTGAGAAGTTGCATAAAACAACATTATTTTGATCCTATCTAGTCTGAAAGAGTGTACAAGGGACAATGTTCCCCAAACCTCAATATTTCAGAAAATTGTAAAGATTCTAAGTGAACTAACATAGAGTTTCTGGTGTAGAGGAATAACCTAACAAATGGCACAAGACAAAGAGTGATTTCCCTTAAATCTGTTTAGGGGTTGAAAGGCGCAAACACGACAACCGAATTATGCCCACCAAAGCCAAATGAGTTGGAGATAGCTGCATGCATATATGCCACAATAATAAGAACAAAACACAAAGAATGCTGCATTAGATAAGAGCTGCAGACTGATGATGGAAGTAATGTTTGCTGAGAATACATACAACATTAACTTCATGCTGTTTCTTGACATTTGGGACAGTGTCAATAGTAACCTCAGGCTCCAAGTCCTATAATAACAGGAGAAACACATCAGGAAATACGTTTGATAATAACAATTTGTCGAAAACAGAAGAAATATCGATATATAGTACATATTGGTTAATAGTTGGATGTAGCCAGCCCGTCGTGATTGCTTTAATTGTTGCAATGGCTTCCAGCCCGCCAGCAGCCCCGAGTCCATGCCCAATCATAGACTGAAAACGAAGGAGATGATCAGTCAAGAGTGTTATAAATATACACTGCAGAGATGAGATCACTTAGAATATATACATTGGAACACAGAAAAAACATTACAAAACTCAAAAACCAAACTTCCTTCTAGTTTGGTAGTTGAGTTTGTGTAAATTTCTCACCTTGGTTCCATTCATTTTAATTTCAGTTGTATCCTTGAAGACTCTCTTGATAGCATTAACCTCAGCCAAATCTCCAGCAAGAGTTGATGTTGCATGAGCATTAATGTAGTTCACCTATTATTGGGACCATGTTTAAATTAAAATTAAACAATGTATGGATGAAACAGAAATCCTATTATATTACCTCTTCAGGAGAAACGCCAGCGTCGTCCTAGGCTCTTGGTTATGCAGACGAAACGCCAAGTCCATCTGATCGGGATCAGTCATGTGATGAGCATCGCATGTGACCGCGCTCCCAAGTACTCTGCAATGATATTTGCTCCTCGTTTCATCGCGTGCTCCAAACTTTCCATAACCTATTACATTGTCAAGAACGTAACCAAAACTGGATCAAAAAGCTTAAGATATAAAAGCTAGAGTCATTTTGGATGGGAGTTAATCAACCAGTACACCAGAGCCTTCCACCAATGACAAAGCCATCCCGGTTTTTATCCCATGGCCTTGAAGCCTTTCTGGTTCGTCGTTTCTCTGACAAGGCACGGCAGGCTATGAAGGCCACCAACCCAGCAGCATGCACACCTGCCTTCAGTCCCCTCCAGCCACCAATGATATTCGCTTTGCCCCTTCTGATGTGATTCGCAGCAGCATAGAAGCAGTAATCTTCGCAGTTGCACAAGCTTGTTGAAATGGAGTAATTATGGACCATTAAACCAGTGTCTATAGCAACAAGCCGACACCCCAGTGTTAGCGTTAATCGCACCCCTAAGGAATGAAAAAAGGGCTTAATTTTCATTGTATCCTTTTTGACACTAGGGCCTCAACCGCGATTGCTGCATTGGCTGTCATTCCTCCCAATCCTGATCCAATCAAAACGCCAATCTTGGATTTGTCCAATCTCATAATACAAGCAACATATTTTCTCTTTTTTCAGTCATGAAAGCACTGGGCTGTTTAGTGATAAACTTGAATTGACAGCACTTTAAAGCTCACAGTATCAGAACTTGTTGGTTGTTGAGATTTGCATCATTAAGGGCCCTCTTCCCAGCAACCAAACAGTATCTCAGCAGTCATCCGACGGCGATCATCTTTCCATTACATTAACCCTCAGTGGAGAAGTCTCGCTATCTGTCCCCCAAACCGAACAGAGTACACTTGAAACATCAAATCTGTCTATTAAACTGATCCCACTCTGTCCCTCAAGAAGACAGTCATAGAATTTATGAATGTCACGTGCCAAACACAGAAGCAAGGCCCATTTCCCGTTATGACAATCCTTTTCTTGGGGTCTGTTTCTCGCTTGGGAGCCGAAACATTTGGAGATGCCATGGCCCTGATCTCTCCTGCATCTTGGAGCTGAAAACAGGAAATTCTTAATGCCACGTTAAACTTGGACAAGGAGAATGCAATGAACAATTATTATGATTCATACAAAAAGCCTTCATTTAGCTATACAATTTGCAGCAGAAACAATGAAACATGATCACAAAGTAAACAACATTGTAACTATAATGAAGAGGATGTCACACACCTTTTGCCTTAGAGGCTGCTGAACCCAATCTCAATTGGGTCCCATTGTATTGGCAAATAGAAACTCCATTATTTCTTGATGAATCTTTATTGTTGAAAGGCAACCCAGAAGAACATGCATTGCCAAGGCTAGCCATCTGTCTTTACTGTTTGTGGTTTTCCCTTGAATACAATATATACAAAACTTGGGGTTTCTTAAAGGGGAACATGAATTTTGGGTATTGGAAAATCCGTCGAATTGGCAACCGTGTCCATGCTTCCATGCATTAGTGACGATGACTGATAAACAAAACAGCATTTGTTAATTGTTAAATAGAAGCTGCTAAGGCAAAATTATATTATTGTTTGTGATATAATAATTTTGTACACAAATCCCACCTTTCCCAGGGACGGTTGAGCTAACATTAAACCAGTAAACCCACCAGTTGTACACAATATTGATGAAGGAGCGCAGAGATATAAATAATTTAACCAAAAATACCACGTCCCACCAGATATAACAACCTCCGCACCCTTAAAACACCGCCGATATGATGCCAATCCCACGTGACAAATGCCATACCATTTTTTTTTTTAAATATATATATTGTCAAACTCTGCAAGTTAGATTTTAGCAATTTTAAACACTTTTTTTTTTGAATGCTACTAGCTCTATTACAATGTAATATCTGTTCATATACTTTCTCAACCTACTAAAACACAAAGAACCAATAACACCTTCCGAGGCTCGAAATCGGAACTATGGTCACCCCTAGATATGATTGGAGGGTTTATTTTTTAAAGTGGGAGAGTATTACAAAAATTTGTCAGAAATTTTTTATTTCTATTTAATTTAAGAATAATATTAATAGGGGTGTCATTACTGTAGGTCAAAACTTCTATTGATCCTAGACCGTCCATTGTAAAATAAGTTAGGCTAACTCCATCCCTAAAATTCTTTTCCTTAGCTTGTAAGGTGATGTGGTTTTTATTTTTTATTAAATTTCTTTTTTGAGCTTAAGCTGTTTGCATTAATCTTTCTTATTCTGAAAGTTTACAAACAAGTACAAAAGATTGTCAGATACAAGTAAGTACAAAATTACAAAAGGTTATCATACGTGTTGGCTAACTGGACTGCCACCCATCCCATTATATATATATACTTATGTAAATTTAAAGTTATGAAGAGCTTAAGTACGTAATATGAAAAGTGCAATATAATATTTGCATTTATAATTAAAAAAATCTAAAAGAAATTTATGAATAATATTGGGTGCAACTACTGTACCATTTTGAGTAAAATTAGGGTGCAATCTTAGCAAGTAAGCAAAACGTGTCCGATATCTTATTCAGCTGAACTCGTGGTGACCTTCCTTTCACATGACAGGAGTCCATTATAACTTACTTATCAGCTAGCTAGCTAGGCACTTTCTCTTCTGAGTTAGTAAAAACCATCCAAAGAAACGAGAAATACAATTAACATTTCTCAAAAGAAAAAGAGTTAAGTCATCTTGGCCCTGTTTGGTAAAATGACGGTTAGCTGATAGCTGTTAACTTTAGCTGATTGTGTTAATCAGAGGGTATAAATAGTTGATAACATTAGCTGATTGCTGAAAAGTGTTTGGTAAATTAGCTGTTAGCTGATAGCTGTTTGGTATAGTTTCTTTTCTCAAAAAACTAATTGAAAAGTTGATTGGAGTAGCTTTTTGAATTTTAGCCTTTTGGAGTTGCAAAAAAGTTAATTAACCAAACATTTATATTGATATTTTAACTAAATCAAACAATTAATAGTGATCAAATAAGTCAAAATTGGCTTATAAGCTAATTTTTTATCAAACAGGGCCCAATTGGTGTCAATAACTAGCCACGACTACACACGGCCAAGGCTAGCTTCTAATGACTCGTAGCTGTAAAGACTGAAAAAGATTTCATATTTGGGAGGAATTGAAGCAGTTTATTTGAATGAAATGGAAAGAGCTCAAAAGAACAGTGCAATGTGCTTTGGTAGTAGACAAGAATGATACACACGACAGAAATACGTACTACAAGAAAGACATGTGAAATGTGGTCGGTCATATGAACAAGCTATCTAGTAAAAGCACCCACTTAGAGATGTATGTATATACTTTTCCGGAAGATCTAAGTCAGGTCAGTATTACACAAGTCAACAATAGGTCGCACATACCAGAAGATAGGTGTTAGGTGTGTGTCTACTTCTCTCAAGTGTTCACTACTGGAAATTATGGAATTTCCGACCACCTAAAAGTGATATTAAATCAAGTCGAAAGTCTTGTTCCGACTACTTTTGGTATCCGGAAAAACCTTTATTGCTATTTCCGGCAACTTTTTGCTTTCGACTTGATTTAAGATCACTTTCAGGTGGTCGGAAATTTCATAATTTCCAGTAGTGTGTTAGATCTCGTAACGGAAGCGAAATCTGTGTTGATTTGCTTTGCCTCTTGAACAGTAGACTTGCAAGATAATATTAGTTATGAGTACCCTAAACTAAAGGTGCTAAAGGAACCAGAAAACTAGCATGACCACATGCACAATAATATAATAGGTTGTTTAAACTGTGATAGCTAGAAAGTTGAGCATGACAAGTAGAGTATTAGAGGAAGATATTAACATCACCAAACCAACGAAAGACACCGAGCTGTGAAGGAAGATGGGTGAAGGGTTTTAGAGTCATTTCATAATTGTAATATGTTATAACCGTTTTCTCTTTGCTTTTATAGTCTGGCATTCGTCTTCCTCATTTTGTAACTTTTCATACACACAAAACTATCTCACTATCTCAATGAATATCATTCCAAAGCTTTCCCTACTGTGTGTATAGAAGACCTTCTATCATGGTATTAGAGCACCCATCGAGGTCCTACGCCGCTGCACTCTCCGGGGAGATGAATCAGGTAGCACAGGCTCCTACGCCGGCGACTCCTTCTCCGATTTCGTCTCCGATTCCACAGAGGATCAAGTTTCGCATACGCAGAGGAACTACAACTTGGAAGAGTTGGAGAATCCACTCTTCCTAAGAATCAATGATGGATAATCCGTGTACTGTTCTTGTCAATCCTTCGCTGTTAGGCAGTTCGAACTACAGCTCTAGCATCTTCATGCGAATAGCTCTGGAGGTGAAAAATAAGTGGATTATCATCGACGGAACTGTCTCGACACCTAGTAGAGATCATGTCCATTACGCAGCTTAGAGGCGGTGTAATTTGTTGGTATGCTCTTGGATCTTTAAGTCTGTGCATTCATCTATTGTCCAAAGCATCATGCATCTAGATAAGGCAAGAGAAGTTTGGGAGGATCTTCGAAGGAGGTTCTCGCTATGTGACGCACAACGCATCTCTGCTTTATAGAGTGAGATTTTTAGCTTAAAACAAAGAAATCTATCTGTGAATGAATATTACACTAAATGCAGGACACTGTGGGAAGAGATGAATGTTCTTAGACCTCTTCCAATTTGCAGATGTGAACCTAAGTGTTCTTGCAATTTAGTGGACGAAATCAGAAAGGAACGTGATATAGATCAAGTTATCCGGTTCCTTCAAGGCTTGAATGATTATTACGGCAATTTGAAATCCAACGTTCTTGTCTTGGATCCCCTGCCAGAAGTCTACAAGGTTTTTTTATGGCTGAAAAGGTAGAGAGACAGATCGCCTTAACAAACTTGAGTATAGGCAATCTGGAAATCCCTCATGCAAACGCCATTCAAAATGGCCAGAATTCCACAGAGGAGGCAATAGTAGCTATGAACTCATTTAATTTGAGAAGAAACAACAGTTCAAATAAAGGAGCTAAGTGCAATTTTTGCGAGATGAATGGACAATACCGTAGATAAGTGCTACAAAAAAGCACGTTATCCCCGGGATGGTACCGGGATTCAAATCCAAAGTAAAGCAGCAACAAAATGCAGCAACTGTGATGAACAACATGGGAATCTCGGTGCCAAATCTAATCAGCTTCAGAAACTGATTTCTCTACTTCAAGCCCAAGCAGGACTATTCTCTCACTATACTTATATTCACTGCTGCAGCAGTTTCTCTTTAGTTTCTTATATTTATTACGAATGTATAATTCCTGACTAGATTGGTAGCTATTAGTACTTCTACTTGATTTGCTGGTCCATATCAAATGAGATCCATTAAGTAGCAATTGCCAATCAAAACGGCACAAGACCAAACCAATTAAGTAACTCTTCATTTTTACTGGTTTCAAATATGTTGACAATTCAGAGTCGAAGCCCATTCATAAAGATTAATTTTCATATCTCAATGCTTTTTTTTATATATTTTAAGGTACTGATTTTGGAACTTAATATTAGGCCAAATCATGCTCCTATTATTATTTTTCTTAAATTTTCCATGGAAAGAGAAAATCACTTAGTTTTATGTTATTTAGAATTAGGTTCCTTAATATCCCTTTTAAATATTACCTATTCATATTTTCTAGATTATTTAGATCTCTTTCCAATTGATTTAGGATTACTCTTAACCTATATGAAGGTAGTCACTCAATATCAGTTTCGCAAGGAGGCTTGAATCAATAAAACATCTTAAGTTTTTCTTTACACTTGTGTAAGAAACTGATGGCCTAATTGTGGATCAATTAGTGGCTAGTCGTGACTTTCGTGGGGGGGGGGGGGGACTAAGCCATTGATTCGTGGACTCGAAGTCAATCTTACTTTCTTCAACCTATAGATCTTAGGTTCGTGGCACTCGTTCTTGAATCGAAGGAAACTAACGATCCGACTCTACGTTGATCGACGACTCTGCTCACTCGAGGGTACTGAAGCCTACACAGTGCGCGACCCCTTCCGACGCCACGTCCTTTGAGGATGTCGAAACAAAGTTTCTCGTGAGGTTTAAGGTTTGCTTCATCCATCTCTATCCTTGCATTGAGAGCATTCTTGGGACAATACTCATCTTATTTGAATCTTGGACTAGATTCATATCATTGCTACCATCCATATTAATTCTGTATCCTCTTTATCTGATTCTACTTGGATATTAGACTCTGGAGCTACAGATCACATTGTCTGTTCACTTAAGTTTTTTGATGAGTATCATACTGTTTATGGAGCTGAGGTGAATCTACCAAATGGAAAATGCATCGAGGTTAACACGTAGGTAACATTAGGCTTAATAGTGGCCTAGGGTTGAAGGATGTTTTGCACATCCCATCCTTCAAGTTTAACATCATATCTGTAAGTAAACTACTGTAAAATACATGCTGCAAATTGATATTCATGCCTGGGTAGTGTGTAATTCAGGAGGCTCGTGGTATAGCTGAAAGGGGATTGTACCTGCTGCTGGAGTCACCAAAGCTACTGGATGGAAGTCATAAAAGTTTTGCTATACAACCTAATAACAGTACAATCTGGCACCAAAGATTGGGGCATTTCCCAATAAATAAAAATGCATCTTTTGAAAGCATTACAATTTCTAATACCAATGAAATGGCATGTGATGTGTGTCATCTAGCCAAACACAAACGCTCCCCTTTTCCCTTAAGTGTCACTTCTTCAAAAACTTACTTTGATTTGATCCATGTAGGCATATGGGGTCATTCCCAGTTGGATTCACTGCAAGGAAAGCATATTCTTGACATTAGTTGATGATTACTCCAGTTTACCTGGACTCACTTGATGAAGCATAAATCTGAAGTTAGCAGTTTATAAGGAGCTTTCCAATAGTCTGGTTTTCACACAATTTGCGGGGCTTTAATCAAGTTCATTCATAACTGATAATGAACCGGAGTTTAACATGGCTTGCATTCTTCCGCAGAAAAAGGAATTGTATCATCAAAGATCATTGTAATATACACACCGCAGCAAAATGCCATCACTTGAGCGGAAAGCATCAAACACATTCCTTGACGTAGCAAGGGCTCTCCCGGTTCTAAGCTCACAGTTCCCTTTGCCAATTATGGTGACAGTGCATAATGCAGCTGTTGTTTCCATAAACAGGAATACCATCACCATTCATTGAATGGATGAGTCCATATTTCAAGCTATTTGGAAGAGACCTGGATCGTCACCAAACCTCAGGGGTATTTGGATGCTGATGCTAGCATCGACAACGATACCACATTCCACACATACAAGGAATGGTGCCACGAAGCCAGGAAATGTGCTTTTATTGGCATACCGAATCATGTTAAAGGATTACCCGTTACTATATGCATGGGTAACTGACAAATCCTCTTTATTCTCACGAATAGTGTGAAGAGCTTCTATGACATCAGAATTCCCCATACTCTGAAAAACAGTGAGCACTCTACAGGAGGCACGATGAGTCCATGACAGTCTTGATCCCTCCTTCCCTCTGCTCCCATAATGCCTCTCACCTGTAGCTTTTCTTAATTTGGTCACCATTAGAACAATGTTGAGCCTTGCAAATTCGCATCACCTCAAAGCAAGTGATGGGAATGCAAACACTATACTGGACAATGCTTGCATAAGTGCTGAACAGCTTTAATCTACTGAAAGGATCCCACTCAACATGAATTTACTACACAGGAATCTGCACATGATTCTATTGATATATTGTCACTCCTGCTCCCCTAGAAGATCTGACAGATATCGTCGAGCTCCCATCAAACTCCAAGACTATTATTGTGACACTGCATAACTAGCAAATCATTCACCTCATCCCTTATATAAGGTGATATCATTTGATAACCTTGCTTCTTCACACAAAGCCTTTCTCATGGTTGTTACATCTGTTTGTGAGCCAAAAGCTTACAACCAAGCGATCCAACATGATTGTTGGAAGGAAGAAATGAAGGCAGAGATTAAAGCCCTGCAGGAGGATAACAACACTTGGGAGCTGACAGAACTGCCCACTGGAAAAAACACCTATAGGGTGTAAATGGGTGTATAAAACGAAACTCAAAGCGGATGGTTCCATAGAAAGGCACAAGGCAAGGCTCGTAGCCAAAGGTTATACACAACAGTTGGGGATCGATTATATTGAGACATTCTCACCGGTGGCAAGGATCACCACAATTCGGACCTTCTTGGCAGTTGCATCATCCAGGCGTGCACATCTATCAATTAGACATCAACAATGCCTTTCTTGCACGGAGATTTAACAGAAGAGGTGTATATGGTCTTGCCTCCTGGCTTCCAAACCGAGAAATCAACTCAAGTCTGCAGATTGTTGCGACTCGCTCTATGGTCTTAAACAGGCGAGCCGGCAGTAGAATGCCAAGCCTGAGCAC
>VALG01013134.1:27500-42528 GCA_009835305.1 Ipomoea purpurea
TTTAGATCCGTTTTTTTGCATTCTATTTTTTCAAGACCTAACCGTCTTACCGCGGGGCAGAAGTGGACAAACTCGCAGGCTTCGGCACACTTTGACAAGACTATATATATATATATAACATTTTAAAAATTTAACTTTTTTAAAACTTGTTATATACGAAAAAATTAATATTATTTGTAGGCTTTAAGTTTTTTTTTTTTTTAAATTTGAATTCAAAAAAAAAATACAAAAAAGAATTGCGAACCAGCCCATAGGGCCGCCAACCCGCATGGAGCGGGCTTTGGTTGCATGTATCCTAGCTTGCGGGTTTGGTGGGCCGACTCACAAAGGCCCGCAAAAAATTGGCCCGAAAAATTTGGCTTGTGCATCTCTTGGAAAATTACTTCTCCAAAAAGAAAAGGGGAAGTCGTTTTCCCCCAAAACATACCTATTTTCTTTTGACTAATGTATCATTTCATTGACCTCATTTTTCTCCCTTTTGCCAAACACTAAAAACTCGAAAAACATTTTCCGGAAGTCATTTTTCGGGTTTCTAAACTTTCCAACCAATTGTTGCCGGTGATTTATATATCATATATATCCAAAAAAAATCAACAACAACAACAACAACAACAAAAAATGTGATAAGAAAAATATACATGTGCCCAAAATGTAAAAAAGATTAATATAGTCAAAAATGAAATGAAGTAAATAATAATAATAATAATACTATAATAGTCAATGATTAAAAGTATCAATCGTCAATACATATATTGCCTCCTAAATATTGCAAATAAATTAAAGCATTGCCTCCAAGCCATTTTCTAAATACCGATCCAAAATTAAACCAAGTAAATCTAGTATGCTAGCCAATTAAGATCAGAACCACTAGTCCAGTATGTTGAGATTCGATCAATTCAATATAATGCAAAAAAAAAAACAGACATCATATCCCAGCGGAGTTTAATTAACACGTACGGTAGGGTGTTTAAGTTCAATCGAACATGAGGAGCAGAAAATGTGCATAATCACAGTAGTATTATTTGAAACATATAGAATAGAATAGAAGAAAATGAATTGAAAGAATTAAGAATTAGATGAGAGTATATTACCCTTCAATTCTTGCGAGGTCCCTCTTTGGCATTTGCCTTGTAGTACTCCCTCATTCAAACCATACGCTTCCTTTGATATTTAGTGAATGATTCTCACTTTTCTTCTCCTCCACAACTACACAAAATTCACCAAATTATATATCATCATATCGTTTCCAATTTCATGTTTGTAAATAAAACAAACAGTATAGTTAAATCGATATTACTGTATGTATATATGTTCGTTCACGTCCGTGATTTTCGTGTAGCCCCTCTCATCCTAAGCTAATTTCCTTCAACTTCCACTTTGGAGTGGAGTTGAAATAACAGCAGCGCCCAGATCCTAACTCATTCCAGTAATGAGAGATATGGTGGCCGGTGAGGACTGAGGATCAATTTATAGCTCCATTCCCGCTCACTCATATACCTTTGGTTAGGACAATATAATTCATTTATGGCTTGTTTGGGGATGCCATTTCTAAGTCACTCAATATATATTGAATATACAAATCCCAACCAACATAAACGATACACAAATTAAACCACGGATTAATATTTACCTTGCATTATGGACCTTAGTCCAGACAATTAGCATTGCAAGTACATAATGTTACCCGCAGGTATATAATGGCACACATATGTTAACAGGTACATCAATGGTTATCTTGATCATATCAACCCATTAACAAATCTATTTATCCAAATTGCCAGGTCTAAATGTTAGCTATTTAGGCAATTGTTAACCCTTAATTGTACAAGAAGCGTTCACATTTGAGATTCCACCAACTGGCAGCTTCTTCTCTCAAAAGAGAGGTAGGAAGGCAGAAAAATTACCCAATTCTTTGACATTACAAGTAACTCAATAAGAGGCATTGTTCCATGACAGTCTGCTGTAGTTAGATGAACAAAAAGCTGACTGTTTCAACCACAACAAGGGCACCTTTCTAGGCTTACAATATTTTCATTCATAACCTTTACCACATTTTGGTGATAAAAGATCTCAGTTCTGACTTGAAACAGAATACCCCGACTTTTCATACAAGTCAATTCCAAATTTCCAAAAAAAAAAAAAAAACGTAAAAGAAAAAATAATCTCATCCTGTGCATGTATATGGCCATGATTATCAGTACCTGGAAAATCGGGGTGGCAAGAAACTTGCGACTTCTCTTCCACCAGAACCTAAAACTGGAGAAAAGTAAATACATACGGAATTACGGAGATATTCCAAAGTGAGTCACTCCTAATATAAAGCAAAACTATACAAGCTTTCTCTAATTTATAAATTGTCATCTTCTATCATGCTTGCAGCTAATTATCCGTGCACAATTTGTTGCTCTGGACCTCCATGGAGAAGCATTATTGAACAGTGATGATGCACCATGTACCACCTCCCATTATGGGATTCAAAAACATTAGTCATGTGAAATGGCCGTGCAGGTTGCTGAAGATAAGCTTTCATGGAGACCCAAGCAGCATCTGGAAACACCCTTGCCCTCACATCCCGGATCTGGAAATCAGCACTTTGCTCCCAGTTAAAAGCACCCTGCCAGCTTTCCATCACTGCATTATAACTGTATAAGCAGAAATTGAACAGCATATATAGTTAACAACCGGTTTTAAATCTTGCCCAACAGCAAATATCTATGGACTAACTAACATATTTTGTATTCAGGGACAGCAGTATAATGAACATTATCTTGCAGTGCATCTAAGTTGCACTCTAGTTAGTTACTTATTTGATTGTCAAACACAAAATTCAGTTTTCTAAAAATGGAAAACATTTCACTTCGATAAGTTTTCGAATGCCATATTAATATTGTCTTTTGCATTTCCCAAATCAAAAGTCAAAACTAAAAACACAGTTCTACACCCTAAGTAGATACTCTTATCTTTCTCTTAATAGTCATTTCAAAAGTATTAATGTTCAGTTCAATTCACTGGATATCCAACCAAAAACACTACAAAAATAAATAAGTAAATAATCAAACCTCCAAAAAAATTAAAATGAAAACACAAGCAAATTGGAATAGAAGAACTAGTAGAAAAGCTTAAACTGCATTTTATTGCCAAATTTAAATAAAACTAATTATTGAACAACATTTCAATGGGATCAGTATAGCTATCATCAAGATAGAATGCACAATAGTGCACATGCCTTATTCAATATATCTTTGAAAGCATCAAAGTTCATATCAGCTAAATTGTTTCAAACTTCGTCAATGAGTCTTCCACTTCTGATGCACAATATAGGGAAAGTCTATAATGTAAATCGGTACCCGTGCCTTTTAAACCATGTATGCTTTTGGAGTTGTACCAAGTAGTATCAACTTGGTTCAACACAATACACCACCACCATAGTTATCAAGGTGGACTTTCTAGGGGAGATGCCACCGACTGCCTAGTTGACTAGGCGACCGCCTAGGCGATGAGTATTAAATAAATAAAAAAGTATATATATATTGAAAATATCTTGTCTTGGGCAGCCTATTTGCTGACCTATTTACTTCAAGTAGATGAATAGTTTTTCCTAGAATAGTGAGAAGTCTAGTATTTATTGTATCTTGAAAATATCTTGTCTTGGACAGCCTTTTTGCAACCCTATTTACTTCAAGTTGTCTTGAGAAGATGAATAGTTTTTCCTAGGGTAGTGAGAAGTCTAGTATTTATTGATAACATGCCAAAATGAGTGTAGTGGGCTTGGATCGGAACAGGAGGACGACGCCAGAGCTCGAACCGCGTCGCCATCGGAGGCCCACCACGCGCCGCTGATGTGCCGCTGCTCCGACGCCACGCGCCAGCGCGTGAGGCAGATTCCGACGACTTCTCCCGTTGGAAATTACACCGGTCAACTCGCCTTAGTGTGTAGGTTCTGCCCATGTATGTTTTGTGGAGTTTTGGGTTGTATTCTGCACACTAGGTGTTCGGTCTCGACCGACCGGACAGCGTCGCTTAGGGGACGCCTTGATAACATTGACCACCACACACACAAATATAATGCAATTAAAAAATATCAAATTGCGAATAGCATGACAAGATGGAATGCCACTTACCCAGTAAAGAACTCTCCATTGGCGTGAAAACACTTTACATAATCAGACTTGAGCCAAAAACGACCCATTGCAGGCACTGATTTCTCCTTGATGATCTTAAAAAACTCAGCATTGGTGTTCATAATTGCTCTTGTAGCTGCATAGTATGCTTTCCATCCATTAACTGGTGTCACACTATCCTGCTCCAATGTGAAATCCTAGAAGAACAATAAGGGAGTGCAAGATTCAGTTCTCACATTTCTAAACTAAAATCCAATGGGTTTTATGAAATGGTTGTTTCATTATACACATTACTTGCATATATTCAAGCAAAATAACAAGCTAGTAAACATGCCTTGTATTTTTCCATTCTTTTCATGAAAAAATGGTAATTATATCTATCTAACACCAATTTAGCAATCTATGCAAGCCAGTCAGAGAAAGTAATTTTTCACCCTTACGAAACAACTACTAACCATGAACCACAATATAATACAGTACCATTTACAGAATTACAGCTGATAAAATTACTGCAGAGTGCATTTGCATATAATAATGTTCAACCACAAACCAAATATAAAGCTTGGAAAAAGAATAAAGCTCTTAGAAATTGGACCTTATGATATAGAGCCTTCCACGCATTGTCGTCATTTGCAGCCTTCCGCATTAGCGAATTCGTCATTGACAGCCGACAAAGACTCGGATAATCCAAGTAGCTGAGCGCATGAGTCGTGATCTCCGGAACCAGCTGTTCCATCATCGACGCCCCAGTCAGCCTCTCCGCCGCCGCCACTGCCACAGGCCCACTCTCAACCATCTGTTTCCCACCACCAGGCCCGCAACTCCCCCCGCCGTTCAAATACGCCGTCGTTTCTCCACCGCCGTTCGCCTTACAGGAACAAGAACAAACAGAGGCCTTGGATTCTGATTTCGATTGCTTCCTGGATTTTGATCGGAAGGTGAATAGAGCGACGACGACGGCGAAGAGGCAGCAAAGTGCGGTGGCTGTAAGCGCTACAAAGAAATCGCCGGAAAAGAGAAGGCTACACTCCATTCATAATACATTAAACTGGCTTCGCAGCAGTTCATGAACAGAAACCCTAGCTTTTCTCTACGGCACGTTCAACTGTAGAAATTAACGCCGGTAACTCCTTCCCAAAAAAAAAGAAAAATTGAGAAAAAATAATATAATAATCTCTACATATTAGAAGATATTCGTTCGTTATCGAGGTCGGAATATTTTATGCCCCTGGTCCGCTCTCGCTGTTGAAACCCTACTGCTTAGCCATGTAGGCTGGAGGAGAATTTTCCGGCGGAGACGAAAGGGGGGAAGCGGTTACGAGAGATGAGTCTACGGGAATTGGTGGGTCAAATCAATAGTATAGTGGAAGGTCTATAAGGTACTTTGGAATTTCATTTTAATTTCAAGATTTCATGTACCTACCAGGTAAACCGTGGCTGTGACTGTAAACCTGTTTGGTCCATTCCCATACTTCATTAATAGCTTCCTTTCTTGTTGACGAAAAGGATAGTGTTAAGAATGAGAGATGGTAATAATTCGAGACGACGCTCATTTAATCTATGTTCGATATAAACATTATTGAATTACACTCTTCAATTAGACATCACTCCTTTTTTCTACATTGCGCAATGACTACCTCTTGACTTTAACTAATTATACCGTACTGATCGTCTACTACTTCTCGCTTCGCTACTCTTATTTGCGCAATGAGGCTGACCGGCTATCTGAGGACTGGCGCTCGATCCTATCGACGTTGCCCTCGAGATAAGTGTCTCACATAGGTCTACAAATCCATGAGCACAATGTGAAAATCCTTAGTGTAGTTATGACGTAGGTTTAGTAGTTATGATAGTATTGTCTATCTTTATATAACTCACGTTATAGGATATATATAGCGTTATATATATAATATATACGCAATATTCTAGTCTTATATATATAGTTTGTAGGATACATAGCTATCTAGATTTTGAATCTGGGTGCACACTCCCCTGCAGCCTGAGCCTGTGAGCACTTCTTTGATCGTTTGATATTTTTTTTGACGAATTCAGATTGATACCAACTTGGGATCTAGTTATACTAATTTAAATGATCAGCATGCGGTCCTTTCTGTCAGTGAAAGCACTTATTATTTTATTACTTTCGGCATTTGAAGTTCTATGTCCATGTTATAAAGATGTCGTATGTGTTATTTCAGCTCCCGTTATACAGATATTTTCTCTCTTTCTTCTCTAGGTGATTTTCTTTAAATTTACGGCGGTGTTGTGGTCTGGTGTGAGAGTGTTGTGTCTTTTACGGTAACAGGGCTCTTCTACACCTATGGTGGTCGTTTTTTTTCATAAATTATGCATTTTGGTTAGTGCGTTTCGTGATTACCAAGCATGCGACATTTTTTGGTTGGTGTTTTATATTACGATAGTTTCGTCTGTTGCCAAAACAGTATCCAAAAGAAAATCAAAATATTACGAATCTGGATTTTTGTTTGGGTGAGTATTCCGGCTTCTAATTCGAGCTAAGTAAGATCAGTGCGTGAGGTAGACTATTAGTATTGGGGTTGTTGTTTTGTTTAAAAAAAAAAAATATTGTAGGAATTTTGGACGATGGTGGTGCGGCGGGTGTCTATAGTCTTGTTGCGATTTTCCTGTTAACAGGAGTTACACCATTCAACATAAACGCACCACACCATTCCTTACAGCCCATGCACCAAGCGCCGTCTAAAGAATATCCCATAATTTAACAATTTCAGATCTGTGCAATAATATTAATTAATTTTACCAGGTTGATTAGGGTCACTAATAATTAAAATAGTCCCAATTTCCATCTGATATCTCCCTAATATAATGCTGTAATATTTCAAATGAGATGTTTATATCATAATTTAATTAAACATGATATCACAATTATCTATTTAATCCTTCTTGTTTAAATATATCCTTAATTACTTCAACAATCTCTTATAATCCAACCTATTGCATCGGAAATAGAACATGCTGATGGATATCACAACCTGAGTGATCTATAAACCTGCATCTCGGAGTCATAGCGTGCATCGAAACTGTCGAAGCGTAGTTAGTATATATTAGTTATAGGCGTAGTTATATAGTCTTAAAGGTCATTATAGCGTACAGTAGTACGAGTTAGTATATTATATACATATAATATATTATATATTTGGGCTCAATAAAAATTGTAAATCTAATAGCGTTTTAGTGTGTAATTTGTCAATTATCGTTGATGGTATAATGTGACAACTATTTTTTATGTTGATTTAAGTTGGCTTATGCTACCCTCACTTCACACATCTTTAAGTTATCACATAGTTGAAAAAAAAAAAAAAAATAAAAAAAAGTCATCTCATCAAAGAGTGGAGGAAAAATATTTTTGTCTTGATGGAAAACATTTTCTCTATTAAGAAAATAATTCGTCAAAATTGAGGAAAAAGTGATTTTTTTTGTAAAGAGGTGGGATTTGTTTTTCGCCAAGGCTTGGAATAAAGACTAACAATGACGGATCATGTTGACCCTTGCGAAAGTTCTTAATTACATATATACTGTATTTAGTTCATTCATTTTAGGGCAGTATTGACATTTAATTATTTCGATTATATTTCATGTACCTTTCTAAACTCAACCCTGGGAATCCATATTCTCATTCAATTCATTTTCCACCATCAAACAATGGATATCTTATTGCTGATCAAGTTTTCCATTTGAGAGAATTTCAATGTTCTATCTTACCTTTCAAAGTATTTTTGCGACCGACACGCAAAAGACTGGTAAAAGAAGAATTTCCAATAGGGATTTACACAACATCTTGGATTCATAAACAAGCTCGTACAAGTTGAAATCTCTTTAAAATATTTCGTACGTAATCTCAAATTTATTCCTGTCACTAAACATAATTGTATTCATAAATTAAAACTTTTATATTACATACATTATATTGTATTTTAATTAAAATAAATTATATGTAAATAATATTTTTATTCCACAATTATGTGAGGCATTATCAACACCATTACAGTTTGTATTTGAAGTATATATCTCAATATAAATGTGGTTTTTTTTTGGGAGGCGACTGCTTATTACAAGTAGTTCGTTCACCTTATAACGTCTCCACTGTAGGCTCAACACTCACAATCTTCCAAAATGGAAGTTCCAAACCCGAGTACCATTAGAACCACATAGTCTATTTTAATATTAGTTTTATAGATTGTGTTAATTTTACGTGTTTAATTATAAATTTTTTTATTATTCTAAATTTGATAGTCTAATAATAATAATAATAATAAATATAATAAAATAAAATAATAATAATAATAGAAATAATAAATAATAAAACACAACTTAATTCAACCAAAGAGATTTAATAATAAAAATAAAAGAAAGTTATAAGATAACTAAATATTAACTATTTAATTCTAACAAGAGTTATTAAAATAATAAAAACAAATAATGTTATCAAAATTCTCCCACACTTATTGTTTATCCATAAAGTAGCTACCCCATACCATTCCTCAAAGCTCTGGCCAAGTATGATGTGCAGGTAACATACCAAGATTCAAACGAATTTTGGAAAAATATGGAATGCTAGCAGAAAGGATTGGGCCGTCAAGCCTGAATGATGCATCTCTTGCTTACAGAACAGCCTACAGACCCTATTGGTATGGCCCCATTGACGATTTGGTATTCTGAAGATTGTCATTGCCAGAGAGTTAAACACAAAGCTTATTTGGCTGATTACATTCCTTAACTTCGATTTGCAGAGGGTTGTCTCAATTGAGAAAATGAATTCGAATGAATTAGAAGAAATAAGAGAAATGAGGCCTGTGAAAACTCAAAAATTCTATAAAGCAAGACTAAAAACTATCATATAAATTATTTTGAGGAAAAATTTTGAATCCTGGATGAAAGTTTTGTTATTTAACTCTCTTGAGATTGTTTCCAGGTAGGTTAAAATCGGTAGGTTGGAGGGTTTCATCAGGGCCTTTGTGGTACGTAAAGTATTTTTCTCAATTGCCTGCAAGATTGAAAATCCAGAAACTTTGACAATTTTAAGGCAAATGGACAAAGACTTAAAACAGTACCTCGAGGGTGATCCCTCAGTCCAGAGTATTGAACAGATAGAGTTGCAAGACTGAATGCATGTTGTCTATACTACAGACAATAACTGAAGCGCTATTGGAGGCAACCCAATTCTCTTTCCCTTTCTCCATTATTTTCATGTTGTTTGTATTCCTCTTATTACTTCTTGTTTGTTCTCAACATTGCGGTCATATGTTTGAAAATAAGTGTAGGGAGGGGGATTTCTATTTTGAAATATTTTTGTCAATCTTTTGAAAAAAAAAAAAATTTAATCATTTCTTTCTTTTGAAAAAAAAATAAAATTAACTCCTTCCTCCCCCTCCTCCCCCTCCCCCTCCCCCTCCCCCTCATCATCATCATTATTATTATTATTATTTTAAATCAACTTCTATTATTTCGCACACGCCTTCTCACATATACGCATACACCACCGTGCGTTACTAGTATGGTACGAAAAAAAATTAATACGAACAAACATCACTACTCTTAAAATACGTGTCCTTGCAATTAAAAATATACCACGCACTCACCTAATAAAGATTGTGGTTCACAATTTAAAACAAAATACCAAAAATGCAATTAAAATATACCACGCACTCATCTAATAAAGATTGTGGTTCACAATTTAAAACAAAAATACCAAAAAAAAAAAAAAAACTAATACAAAACCCCGTCTACAGAACTTATGCACACGCCTTCGACTATATACGCACACAGCATCAACATTTTTCTTTTAAAAAAAACAAATAACTCATACAAAACGTCATCTACATAACTTTCGCACACGCATTCTCCCATAAACGCACACACCACCGTATCTTACTAGTACTGTACGAAAAAAAAAATAAAAAAAATCAATACTTGAGATAAGAAATCTCAATTTTGCCATTTTTTAGGATGTCGATGAGATAAAAATGCTCAATTGTTATCAGTTCGTGTTATTAAAATACTTGAATTGAAACCTATTATTATTATTATTATTATATTATTATTATTATTATTATTATTATCTATTATTATTATTATTAAAAATTTATTTTTTCAACAATCATCTTCTTTTATTTCGCACACGCCACCTCCCATGTACGCACACACCACCGTGCGTTACTAGTATGGTACGCAACAAATAATATCGATATTTGAGATAAAAGATCTCAATTCTCCATTTTGAGATGTTGATGACATAAGAAATCTCAATTAGTGTAAGTTCGTCGCTATAATAATATACACATTTCCAACCTTATTATTATTATATTATTATTATTATTATTATATGTTTATTTTATTATTATTTTATATTTATTTTAAAAAAAAAATCAACTTCTATTATTTCGCACACGCCCTCTCCCATATACGCATACACCACCATACGTTACTAGTATGGACAAAGAACAAAAAATTAATACGCACAAACATCAACTACTCTTAAAATACGTGTCCTGCAATTCAAATATAGCACGCACTCATCAAATAAAAGATTGTGGTTCACAATTTAAAACGAAAAAAAAAACTAATACAAAAACACAATTACTCTTGTTCCGTATTTGTTCTTTTTATCAGAACTACGCCGCACATCAAATTCAGCGACTGCAACATATTTTTTGTAGAGCTGAATCCCATCTTCAAGGTGTATCGAAATTCTGTTTTCTCATATGGTGTCAGTCGTTCCTCACACTCAGTTAACCAAAGCTTCGTTCACCAGGAGATATTCATTCATCATCAATCTCCTAGTGAATTGTCTCCACTGATACTGCACCTGGTGGACACATTTAAATTACAATATTCATTGCAATATAGTTCAGTACCCGATAAAATTACATTCATGCACATACTAATTTAATACACTGTGTGTTACAAAAAACAATCCACTATTTTTCATCCATTAAACCAATTCGACACACCGAATCAAAAACACGCACACACCATCAACTCCCCGCCTAATCCATATGCTATGGATTCAACGACAAAATCCTTCCCATATTTTCGCCTTACTTCATTAACGTCATACACCATACATCCACCCACACATGCAGTACTTGTTTGTGATAACCTTACAAAATTTATAACATTTTAAAGCTTCGTTTCTATGATACGCACACGCCTAAATAAATAAACGCACATAGTGCATCATTCCCTACCCAAAGCTGCTTACTTCAAATGTTGTTTTCTCCCCATTACCAAAAAAAACGAAATACAAACTTACTGCCGATCAGCTCGATCCGCCATATCGCCACAATTGTTTTTTTTAAAAAAAAAACTATCTTCAAAAAATACAACTCAATGTATCCATCCATTACGCCAATTCGCACACACTGAATCAAAAAACATGCACACACCAATTCGCACAGACCCATACAAAAACATGCACACGCCTATATCAATCCATTACACTCATTCGCACAGACCCAATCAAAACGCACACAATAATTCGCACACACCAACACAAAAATATGCACACGCCTCACAAAAAAAAAAAAAAAAAAAAAAAAAAAAAAAAACAAACAAACAAACGCACAGCGCAGCCTACCCTGCTCCAAGATGCCATATCACTTGTTGTTTTCTCCCATTACCAAAAAAATAGAAATAAAAAAATTAACAGCCCGCTAAGCTCCATGCACCCATACCGCCCACGATTGTTTTTTCACTCTTAAAACAAAAAAAAACTATGGTACTCATCTATTACACAATGTCGCACACAACGAAACAATAACACGCACAGACCATCATCTTCCTCATTAACCTACTGGTTTAGCTTCAACACAGACATTGTACCCATACAACGGACGCACACGCCTAGTCAAAACAACGCACACAGGTAGAACTAACTTGCTCCAGCAACTATATCAATTATGATTTCTTCATTTAAAAAAAAAAAAAAAAAAAAAAAAAAAAAAAAAAACCTTCCGAACTGCCCAAGCCCACCACGACTTCAATCTTCAAAAAAACTTCCCCACCAATATATTCAACATCCCACACATGCCCCATTATCTGGAGTTGCATAGGCCATATCGGCAGAATGCACTCACCTCCGTAGAAAAACAAATAAAAGAAAAGTACAAAATCACATACCCGTGTTGTTACTCGCCATTCACAAGCTACCATGAATGTCTCCTTAGGGTTCTCTGCGTTGTGCTATCACGTTCTTTCTTTCATACAAAAATACATACTACTTATTACCATTCATATTCCCCTAATATTAGGCTAAATATTCTAATTTTATTCTAACCAAAATTAACAACTTTACTACAATTACTCTTTTATCCTTATATTTAAAACATATCCTTAATTTAATTAGATATCTCTTTAAATCTCAACCATCTATTTGTAATGAGTTAATGCCATGATTAGGCTCATGATCTCATTTTAAATAGAGATATCATTTTAATATGGGCCATTCATCGCTTAAATCAACGTCCACGATTACCAAAAAAAAAAAAAAAAAATGCGGTGGCAATTTTGTAATTTTTGTATCTAGGGTCAAAATTAATGTGAGCGGTTCTGTGACTAATGTGCGTGAGTTTATATATAAGATGCGTGAGTCTTGTGCATAAGGTGCGTGAGTTTTGTCTTAATGTGCGTGGGGTTGTGCTTAATGTGAGTAGTTGGTAAAACTTAAAGTGTGGGCTTTTTGTGTTTAAGGTGTGTGATATTGTTCTTAATGTGAGTGGAGTTTGTGCTTAATTTACGTAGGGTTTGTGCTTAATGTGTGGTGAGGCTAGTGATTAATGTCAATAATTGTTGAAACTTTAAGTTTTGTGAGATAATACTTAAAGTGCGTGGGTTTGTGCTTAATGCGTGAGATTGTGCTTAATGTGTGATGAGATTATGAATGTGCAATGAGTTTGTGCTTAATGTCAGTAGTTGTTGAAAACTTAAGTCTGTGAGTTAATACTTAAATGCGTGGGTTTTGTGCTTAATGTGCGTGAGTTTGTGCTTAAGATCTAACACCTTAAAGGTGCATGGCTTTCTTCCAGACACGCGTTTTTTTTTTTTTTTAATTTCATTGATTTGAGCCGTTGATCTAGATTTGATCAACGACTCAAATCTAACCGCACAACCGCACGAGAAGCTATACCTGCACGTGAGCCCTTCCCTATATATATATTTATATATATAAATTAAGAGAGGGAGAGAGAGAAATAAGAATAAAATGTGCTTTACTTGACATTCAAAATGGTTAATGACATAGCCTATTTACAGTGAATAACAAAAACTAACAAAGCATAAATTTAGGGAAGTAAAGCTCCCCATGTACTTAACTACTTTCACGTAATGTTGCACATTCACATTACAAACAACTTCACGTACTGCACCTCATTCCCATTTACTTGGTTTAATAATAATAATAATAATAATAATAATAATAATAATAATAATAATAATAATAATAATAATAATATTATAACATTGCCTCCTTTAAACCAAGTTGGGTATATTGCAGCCAATTTCTTTCTTCAATTTAAGAAATGTCTCTATTGTTGCTGCAACATATTATGCTTTTGCGGTTGAAAGTGCTACAATCTGCTGCTTCTTTGACGACCAAGAAAATATGGGTTGAACCAAAATAGAAGGCATATCCTCTGATGTGCCTTTTCTGATCTCAATATCTCCAGCCCAATCATTGTCTGTGTACCCAAACAAGTTTCACAGCTTCATTAGTAGAGTAAAAATTTTTATCATAACTCGTACCTTTGACATATCTCAGAATTCGCTTTGCTGCAGCCCAATGTGATTCTTTGTTCTTCCATGAATCTGCTAAGTATTCCAACTCCAAAAGAAATATCTGGCCTTGTTGCCACCAGATACCTCAAACTTCCAATTAAGCTTTTATAAGCTGTAACATTCACATTCTTACCACACTCATCTTTGGACACCTTTAACTTTTCAGCTAATGGAGTTGAAACTGGTTTGGAGTTTTCCATTTTGAACTTTTTCAAAAATATCAGCAGCATACTTCTTTTGTGAAATAAAGATTCCACCATCAATCTAAAACAACCCCAAGGCCAAGAAAGTAACACATAAGGCTCATATCAGTCATTTCAAATCTCTTAATGAGTGTCTCCCTGAATTCTGAATTAGATTTAAGTTATTTCCAGTAAAAACCAAATCATCACATATAGACAAATTATAACAATATCACCAGAATCCGTGCATTTGACATACAAAGTGTGCTCATGGGATCTCACAAAACCACTTTCAAATGAGTCAATGCAACCATACCATGCTCTAGGCGCTTGTTTTAAGCCATATAAGACTTTTCTCAACCTGTAAACTTTATTTTCCCCCTTCTTCAGAAATCCTGCAGGTTGCTCAAAATATATTTCTTCTTCAAGAAAACCATTCAAAAATCAGACTTGACATCCATTTGATGCAATTTCCAATCATTTTGAGCAGCAAGGAAAATAATCATTCGAATTGTATCAAGTCTACTTACAGGAGCAAAAACCTCAAAATAATCAATACCTGGTTTTTGCTTGTAACCCTTTGCTACTAACCGTGCCTTAAAACGGTCTATTTCTCCATTTGACATGTACTTCGTTCTGTAAACCCACTTCACTCCAATTGGCTTCTTTCCTGGAGGTAAATATGTTAACTCCCAAGTAGCATTCTTTTCATTGGCACGTATCTTCTCATCCATCACCTTAAGCCAATGAGTTTCTGTAGCAGCCTCCTCAAAGGATAAAGGATCACAATCTGCAAAAAGAGCAAATTGAACCAATCTCTTCATCAGACAAGTCATTGTCATGACCCAAAACATAATCATGCAAGCGAGCTGGTAAGTGGGCGCTCGCGCTGAGATCGTCGAACTGACGACTCTGCTG
>VALG01013135.1:0-19328 GCA_009835305.1 Ipomoea purpurea
CGCGTGAAGAGATAGATAACTCGAGCTGGTGACGGAAGGTGGTGATTGGCGAGGAGCTGGCGAGGAACTGGTGACGGAAGGGAGGAGGCGGAGAGCGGTGACGAATAGAGGAGGAGGCGAGGAGCTAACGAAGGCAATATAGTATGTTGTGGAGAGAAGAAAAGAAACAGAAATTGACACTGATTGCAGTAGAGAGATTGTATAATTTTTTTCTTCTTGTGTAAGAATCCAAAGCTAATATTATAAATTTTAGCTCTTTTTTGAAAAAATAATTTAATCTAAGTTGTCATTTGCCCCTTCAAAATTTGCACCCCTTAATTCTCAGTTGATTTCAATCTAAATGGATTAATTTTGATATTTTTTAATTTCAATTACCTACAAAATTTTTAAGAAATAACAACTTTGCCCTTATTCTTTGTCTTCTTAATTCTTGCATTTAAATGTTGATCTTTAGGGTGGCAATTTCAATCCGCCCCGTGGATATCCACGCCATATCCCACCCTGCCATGGATCGGATTTTTTTGGGTGAAGGTGCAATCATTATTGTATGGACCATCGGTCCCACACAAGTTGTGTGGACCTGTAAATTTTGTGACGTAAAAATAATGTACATTCAGTTACAAAAATAATTGATATTCAGGAAAAAAATAATGATAACATTATATTAAAAAAGGTACATTATTTTTATTTGAGTGTACCATTATATTGTATGATGTATATTCAGTACAAAAATATATAACATAGTACATCAAAAGTAAATTTATTATGTCCACATTAACATTGTGTGGACTCATGGAACATACCAATAATTGCCGGTGATGGTGGGTGGTGGATCGGGGTGGGTCTTAAAAAAGTAAAATCGCAGTGGGTCCGGTGGATTCGGTTTTATGTACAAAACCCTCCATAGAACCCCACCCGATCCCACCATTGTGGCGAATTTAGAAAATTCTATAGAGGATACATATGCAATCAAATTGTGTGGAAGTAAGTATGTTGGTTTGTAGTGAGAACTTGGTGCTCAACAAAAATGCCAAAATAATCAAGTAATTGGAAAATTAGCTTTTCTATCTGGAAGGTTCAGTATGGAAGCCGGTCTAAACCCAGAACGTTTGAAGAAAGCCGCTAGCTGGTAAGAATAAGAAATCGATCTGCAAAATTTAGCACCCTTATTTATCATTGATTCAAATCTAATGGATGAAATTTTTTGATTTATTTTTCATTTAATTACCCTCAAATTTTAAAGAAATAACAATTTACCATTATTTTTTTGTCTCTCTTCTTTGCCTTAATGTGATCTTTAGGGATGGCAATTTCAATCCGCCCCGTGGATATCACACCGAATCCACCCCGCATGGATCGGATTTTTTTGGGTGATGGTGCAATCATTATTGTATGGTCCTATGGAAGTGCGATCTTGCACATATATACTTAGGGAAGGAGCAGGAGAACCTCCTCCAATGGAGTTGGAAGTAGGGTAGTCTCTTCCCTTTCAATATCGGCTTCTCCATCGTAACCGGACTTTGCATTATTTAGAATCTCCTCCAAACAAAAGAGGAGAATAAGTGAAGCAAACAAGGTCCAAACAAAAACTAAAAAAAAAAAACCAGTACCCATTTGGAAGTGATGACCGTCCGGAGCTGTCCGAAGAAGAGCCTGCTTTTACGTCGAACCGGAGCTACGCAAAGAGATGATGAACTCGAGCTGGTAACGGAAGGGGAGGAGGCGAGGAGCTGGTGACGCAAGGGGAAGAGGCGAGGAGCTGACGGAAGGCAAATATATGGGGAATAAGAAAAAATACAAAATTGAAATGATTGACATGATTTGAAGTATAGTAGGAATTGATTTTTTTTTTCTTTTCTTGGGTAAAGTTCAAAGCTATAATTATATAGGTTTAGTTTTTTTTTGAAAATATAATTAAATCTAATTTGTCATTTTTCCTCAAAATTAGTACCCCTTATTTACTTAGGGAAGGAGCAGGAGAACCTCCTCCAATGGAGTTGGAAATAGGGTAGTCTCTTCCCTTTTTCAATATCGGCTTCTCCATCGTAACCGGACTTTGCATTATTTAGACTCTCCTCCAAACAAAAGAGGAGAATAAGTGAAGCAAACAAGGTCCAAATAAAACTAAAAAAACAAAAAACCAAGTACCCATTTGGAAGTAATGACCGTCCGGAGCTGTCAAAGAAGAGCCCTTTTACGTCGAACCGGAGCTACGCAAAGAGATGATGAACTCGAGCTGGTGACGGAAGGGGAGGAGGCGAGGACTGGTGACGTGAGGGGAGGAGGCGAGGAGCTGATGGAAGGGCAAATATATGGAGAAGAAGAAAAGATACAACAATTGACATGATTGAAATGATTTTAAGTACAGTAGGAATTGATTTTTTTTTTTTTTTGTGTAAAGTCCAAAGCTATAATTATATCGGTTTAGGTTTTTTTTTTTTTTTTTGAAAATATAATTTATCTACGTTGTCATTTGCCCCTCAAAATTAGCACCCTTATTTATCATTGATTTCAAATCTAATGGATGAAATTTTTTGATTTATTTTTTCATTTTCACCCTCAAATTTTAAAGAAATAACAACTTTACCATTATTTTTTTGTCTTCTTCTTCTTTGCCTTAATGTGATCTTTAGGGATGGCAATTTCAATCCGCCCCGTGGATATCCACCCGAATCCACCCCGCATGGATCATTATGTTATGGACCATGGTCCACACAAGTTGTTTGGACCATATTTTGTGTACAGTAAAATAATGTACATTTAGTACTAAAATAATGTATATTCAGTACAAAAATTATATACATTATATTTAGGGAATGAACATTATTTTTGTTCTGAGTGTACATTATATTGTATAATGTATATTCAGTACAAAAATAATGTACATTTAGTATATTAAAAACGTACATTTTATTATGGTACACGTAACATTGTGTGGACCATGGTCCATACAATAATTTGCCGGTGATGGTGGGTGGTGGATTGGGGGTGGGTTTTAAAAAAGTAAACCTGCAGTGGGTCGGGTTGGATTCGGGTTTTATGTACAAAACCCGCCTAGAACCCCACCCTACCCACCATGTGTGTCGTAATTGAAGAAAATTCTATAAAGGATTACATATGGCAATCATAATTGTGCGGAAGTTAAGTATGTTGGTTTGTTAGTGAAAAATCTTGGTTGCTCAACTAAAACTTCCAAAAAAAATAAGTAATTGGAAAATTAGCTTTTTTATCTGGAAGGTTCAGATGGAAGCCGTTCTAACCCAGAACGGTTTGAAGAAAGCGGTAGCTGGTAAGCAGAAGAAACCTGCTGCAATGACAGATGAAGATTGGGAAGATTTGGATGACAAGGCACGGTCAACCATTCAATTGTGTCTGTCTAAAGAGGTTCTATGTGAAGTGGTAAGTGAGAAAACTACGTCAGATTTTTTATCCGAGCTGGAGTCGCTTTATATGGCCAAATCTCTAGCGAACAAGCTGCGCCTGAAGGAGCGTCTGTACACAATCCGTATGACGGAAGGTACTTCGATTAAATCTCACTTGATGAATTTAATTCTATTTTATTGGACTTGGAGAATATTGATGTCGTAATTGAAGATGAGGATCGTGTTTTTAAAATAAAATAAAATATCTAAGCCCAATATCTAGGGACTAATGCCCACGGACGAAGGGAGGAGTCTTTGCGTCAAGTTCTTGGAAAACAGTGATAGGCTTTGGTTTCGGAGTAGTGACCTATGGAAGTGCGATCTTGCACATATATACTTAGGGGAAGGAGCAGGAGAACCTCCTCCAAATGGAGGAGGAAAAGGGGTAGTCTCTTCCCCTTTCAATATCGGCTTCTCCATCGTAGACTTTGTATTATTTAGACTCTCCTCCAAACAAAAGACGAGAATAAGTGAAGCAAACAAGGTCCAAACAAAAACAAAAAAAAAAACCAAAAAAAAGTACCCATTTGGATGATGACCGTCCGGAGCTGTCCGAAGAAGAGCCCGCTTTACGTTGAACCGGAGCTACGCAAAGAGATGATGAACTCGAGCTGGTGACGGAAGGGGAGGAGGCGAGGACTGGTGACGAAAGGGAGGTGGCGATGATGGAAGGGCAAATATATGGGGAAGAAAAGGTACAACAATTGACATGATTAAAATGATTTTAGTACAGTAGGAATTGATTTTTTTTTCTTTTCTTGTGTAAAGTCCAAAGCTATAATTATAGGTTTAGGTTTTTTTTTTTTTTTTGAAAATATATTATATCTACGTTGTCATTTGCCCTCAAAATTAGCACCCCTTATTTATCATTGATTTCAAATCTAATGGATGAAATTTTTTATTTATTTTTCATTTTAATTACCTCAAATTTTAAAAAATAACAACTTTACCATTATTTTTTTGTCTTCTTCTTCTTTGCCTTAATGTGATCTTTAGGGATGGCAATTTCAATCCGCCCCGTGGATATCCACCCGAATCCACCCCGCATGGATCATTATGTTATGGACCATGGTCCACACAAGTTGTTTGGACCATATTTGTGTACGGTAAAATAATGTACATTTAGTACAAAAATAATGTAATATTCAGTACAAAAATTAATATCATTATATTAAGGGGATGTACATTATTTTTGTTCTGAGTGTACATTATATTGTATAATGTATATTCAGTACAAAATAATGTACATTCTAGTATATTAAAAATGTACATTTTATTATGGTACCACATAACATTGTGTGGACCATGGTCCATACAATAATTTGCAGGTGATGGTGGGTGGTGGATCGGGGGTGGGTCTTAAAAAAGTAAACCCGCAGTGGGTCGGGTTGGATTCGGGTTTTATGTACAAAACCCCCTAGAACCCACCCGACCCACCATGTTGTGTCGTAATTGAAGAAAAATTCTATAGAGGATTACATATGGCAATCATAATTGTGTGGAAGTTAAGTATGTTGGTTTGTTACTGAAAAATCTTGGTTGCTCAACTAAAACCTCCAAAAAAAATAAGTAATTGGAAAATTAGTTTTCTATCTGGGAAGGTTCAGATGGAAGCCGCTATACCAGAACGGTTTGAAGAAGCGCTAGCTGGTAAGCAGAAGAAACCGCTGCAATGACAGATGAAGATTGGGAAGATTTGGATGACAAGGCACGTTCAACCATTCAATTGTGTCTGTCTAAAAGGTTCTATGTGAAGTGTAAGTGAGAAGACTACGTTAGATTTATGGTCCGAGCTGGAGTCGCTTTATATGGCCAAATCTCTAGCCGAACAAGCTGCGCCTGAAGGAGCGTCTGTACACAATCCGTATGACGGAAGGTACTTCTTAAATTACGATTAAATCTCACTTGATGAATTTAATTCTATTTTATTGGACTTGGAGAATATTGATGTCGTAATTGAAGATGAGGATCGTGCTGTTTTAAAATAAAATAAAATATCTAAGCCAATATCTAGGGACTAATGCCCACGGACGACAGGAGGAGTCTTGCGTCAAGTTCTATGGAAAACAGTGATAGATGCTTTGGTTTCGGAGGTAGTGATCCATATGGAAGTGCGATCTTGCACATATATACTTAGGGAAGGAGCAGGAGAACCTCCTCCAATGGAGGAGGAAATAGGGTAGTCTCTTCCCCTTTCAATATCGGCTTCTCCATCGTAGACCGGACTTTGCATTATTTAGACTCTCCTCCAAACAAAAGAGAGAATAAGTGAAGCAAACAAGGCCAAACAAAAACTAAAAAAAACAAAAAAACCAAGTACCCATTTGGAAGTGATGACCGTCCGGAGCTGTCCGAAGAAGAGCCCGCTTTTACGTCGAACCGGAGCTACGCAGAAGAGATGATGAAACTCGAGCTGGTGACGGAAGGGGAGGAGGCGAGGACTGGTGACGAAAGGGGAGGAGGCAAGAGGAGCTGATGGAAGGGCAAATATATGGGGAAGAAGAAAAGGTACAACAATTGACATGATTTTAAGTACAGTAGGAATTGATTTTTTTTTTCTTTTCTTGTGTAAAGTCCAAAGCTATAATTATATGCGGTTTAGGTTTTTTTTTTTTTTAATTATATCTACGTTTGAAAATTAGCACCCCTTATTTATCATGATTTTTTTTTTGAATCTACTAGCTCCTATTACAAATGTAGTATCTGTTCATATACTTTCTCACCTACTGAAACACAAAGCTAATAACGCCTCCACTGAGGTTCGAACTCACAATCTTCCAAATGGAAGTCCAACTCAGATACCATTGGACCACATAGTCCTGGTATTTATCATTGATTTCAAATCTAATGTATGAAATTTTTTTTTATTTTTTCATTTTAATTACCCTCAAATTTTAAAGAAATAACAACTTTACTATTATTTTTTTATCTTCTTCTTCTTTGCCTTAATGTGATCTTTAGGGATGGCAATTTCAATCCGCCCCGTGGATATCCACCAGAATCCCCCCGCATGGATCAAGTTTTTTTGGGTGATGGTGCAATCATTATTGTATGGACCATGGTCCACACAAGTTGTGTGGACCGTATTTTGTGTACGGTAAAATAATGTATCATTTAGTACAAAAATAATGTATATTCAGTACAAAAATAATATACATTATATTAAGGATGTACATTATTTTTGTTCGGAGTGTACATTATATTGTATAATGTATATTCAGTACAAAAATAATGTACATTTAGTATATTAAAAATGTACATTTTATTATGGCTCCACATAACATTGTGTGACCATGGTCCATACATATAATAATTTGCCGGTGATGGTGGGTGGTGGATCGGGGTGGGGTCTTAAAAAAGTAACCGCAGTGGGTCGGGTTGGATTCGGGTTTTAATGTACAAAACCCGCCTAGAACCCACCCGACCCACCATGTGTGTCGTAATTGAAGAAAATTCTATAGAGGATTACATATGCAATCATAATAGTGGTGAAAGTTAAAGTATGTTGGTTTTGTTTTGGTGGAAGAATCTTGGTTGTCAACTAAAACACCCAAAAAAATAAGTAAGGAAAAATATATTTCTATCTGGAAGGTAGATGGAAAGCCGTCTTAACCAGAACGGGTTTTGGAAGAAAGCGCTAAGCGGTGAGCAGAAAAACCGGCTACAATGACAGATAAAAATGAGAAAGATTTGGATACAAGGCGCGTCAACCATTCAATTGTGTCTGTCTAAGTGATTCTACGTGGAAAGTGGATAATGAGAAAGACTACTTACAGAATATATATATGGTCAACCGAGCTGGAGTCCATAAGTAAAGGCAAAATCAAATCCTAGCGAAAACAAAGCTGCCTGAAAGAGAGCCGCCCGTAAACAATCGCGTAAATGACAGAAAAGGATACATATATCGAATTTAAAAATCTCACTTGATGAAAATATTAATCCATTAATAATTGGACATGGAGAAAATAGAGATGATCGGAATTGAAGAATAGGATTGTGACTGTTAATTAAAAATTAAAAAAAAAAATTAAAAAATAAAAGCCAAATACAAGAACAAAAGAAACAAAACACACCAGGAGGAGTCTTGCGTCAGTTCTATGGAAATACAGTGATAGATGCTGTTTGGTCGAAGGTAGGAAAAAAGAAGCGATCAACAAATATAGGGAAGGGAGCGGGACCTCCCCGGGGGGAAAAAAGAAATCTACATCCCCTTATTCTCGGCAAACTTCACACCCCTCAATACCGGACTTTTGCATTATTTAGAACTCTCCTCCAAAACAAAAGAGGAGAATAAGTTGACCAAACAAGGCCTAAACAAAAACTAAAAAAAAAACACAAAATCAAAGTACCCATTTGGAAGTGAATGACCGACCGAGCCGCCCGAAGAAAGAGCCTGCTTTTACGTCAAACCAGAGCTGCCAGAAGAGATGATGACCGAGCTGGTGACAAAAGGGAGGGAGGCGAGGAGCGGCGAGGAGCTGGTGAAAGGAAGGGGAGGAGGCGTAGGAAGCTGGTGACGGAAGGGAGGAGGGCGAGGAGCTGACGAAGGGCAAATATATGGGGAAGAGAAAAGAACATATGAATGATTTGAAATGATTGAAGTAGAGTGTGATTTTTTTTTTTTCTGTGTAGTCAAGCTATATTGTTTAGCTACTTGTTTTTTATTTTTGAGATTTTGCCCCTCAATTCACCACTTATTTATCTATAGTATCATCATAATGAATGAATTTATTATTAATTTTTTCATTTTTTACTACCTCACATTTTTAAAGATAACACTTACCATTATTTTTTTGTCTTTTCTTCTATTGCCTTACATGTGATACTATTAGAGGATGGGCAATTCACTCCGCCACGATGACTACTACACACCCGACTCCCACCCCGACCAATGGCACAGGGTTATTTTATTGAGGGATGCAATAGAGGATGCAAAATACCATCATCGAAATCTGGAACATAGGTCCACCACAACCGAGATGGAAGAGAAACACACCATACATTATAATAGTCTACCGGTACACATATCAACACTAAGTATACACCTACAAGATCTAATATACAAGATACACAAAATCAACAAATAACAATTACTAATAAGAGGGACTGTACATAAATAATAATGATTCAATGAGTGTACATTCAAAAAATTATAATCATAATATCCGATACAAAAAGATACTACGATCATGATTCACAAATGTACATTTATTTGGTCTACATAACATTTGTGTGGACCATGGTCCATACAATATGGTCGGTGATGGGGGGTGGATCGAGTAGTGAGTCTTACAAGTACCCGACAGATGGGTCGGTTGGATTCGGGTTTATCATGATACACCACCCACCTCAGACCACCACCACGACAAAACCACCCCCTTAGATGTAGTCGAACTTGACCAGACACATATATACTCAGCGGACATACACCAAATCGCCCATCAACCATTAGTGAGGGACGATATCGATCAATTAGGAAATTATAGAAATATACAGTAGAAGCCGAACAACATTATAGGATAGACATACACCACAAAAACCTCCACCACAACACCCACCGATCAATACATCACTCTTTTGATATTCTAGTAATATCAACATTACATTGAGGACCAAAATTCTCTTTGCCCTTTCCTCAGCGCTGTCTGTTTGTCTTCCTCTCTGCTGCGCCTTTCTGCTGTCCCCTTTTCCTTACTCTTTGCTCCCCCGGTGGCGTTGCCTTCTTCCTCTTCTCGCTCGTTGCCCCTCTTTCAACTCTTTCGGTTGACCTTTCCGTCCTCCTCGGTCCGCTCCCTCTTGGGGTCTCCTTCCACTGCTCTGCTTCTCGATCCACCCCATTTTGTCACCTCTTTTTCGCACGTGTCATTCTTCTTGCCAATTTGTTTCCCCCTCATCGCTTCACCCTTACGCATAGGTAATAATCTTCAAGGTCCAACCCTCCTAAAATAAATGTAATGGATGTTCTATGATTTATTATTGTGAAATAAAATAATATTTACATTAAAATAATATTTTATATTAAAATATTAAAGGTTATAATTCAAGTTTAATTTATGAAAAATAAATTATTTTAGTAATAAATAAATTGGTGTAGAATTTGGTGTAATGGGTTGAAGATAGAAAAAGAATGGTGTAAGAAATATATAGGATATTTCCTTATGGTGTAAACTCTGTTGCAAAATTTGGTGCAAGAGGGTTAGAGATAACAATCATTATTGTGTGGATCATATTTTGTATGTTATAAAATAATGTACATTTAGTACAAAAATAATGTACTTTAGAATATTAAAAATGTATTTTGTATTCTGAGAAAATTACATTATTGACTACTAAAAGTATATTATTTTTTATACTGTACATTCGTTACAAAAATAATGTAACTTTTAATTATATTAAAAATAAAAATGTATTTTCTTTTATGGTCCATACATCACTATGTGGACCATGGTCCACACAATAATTTGCGTAGAGATAGTTTTAGGGTTATGAGAAAACATTTATTAATGGTTTTATCTTAAGAAAAGTGCTATCTTATGCCATGACAATAAACAAAAGCTAAGGACAAACACTATAAAAAGTGTGATTGTTTTTGAAAAGGCATGTCTTTAACCATGACCAAATGTACGTAGCTCTTTCAAGAGTTAGTAACCCAATGAGTTTTAAAATTGTAATTTGTGGCAAAAATGTACCCTGTATAAGTACGACTAAAAATATTGTGTACAAAAAAATATTTAACAATGTGTAATAAAATTACAAAGTTTATTATTTCAAATTTATTAGGTTTTTAAACGGTATATTTTTCTATCTAATTATATTATATTGTATATTATATATATATTATATATAGCCGTGCATCGCACGGGTGCAACTACTAGTTATGTAGTAAAGTAGTTCATAAAGTAAGTATCATTCTAATTACATTTTAGTTTCATTTGATAACATTGTTCTGCTTTTCAGTTTCAATTTTCACACTCCTTAGTTTTATTATAGCAATACCAAAGTATCATTTTAATTCTACTATAGTTTCATTTGATAATATACATTATTGTATGAACTCTATTTTGTTGTTTCATTTTCTACACACACTAGTTTAATTATAATAATGCTAAAGTATTGTTTTAATTACAGTTCACGTTTATTTGACAATATGTGTTATTGTATGGTTCTGAATTTTAGTTTCATTTTAACAACATTAAAGTTTCATTTTAATATATTACAGTTTCATTTGACAATACGTTGTTGAATGAGCTTTGTTTTTTACTTTCATTTTTCACACACACTAGTTTTATTTTAGCAACACTAAAGTATCATTTGAATTCTACTACACTTTCATTTGACAACCATGATCCACATAACATTATGAACCATGGTCCACAGTATAACAACCCGTAAGAGCAACCTCCTTTTTTTTCTTGCTCTTCTCTCTCTCTTAGTTGGCACTCAAAAACTCAATAAGTATAGTTTTTTTTACCTTTTTGAGGTGCCAATTAGGAGAGAGAAAGGAAAAAAAAAAACATAAATATGACACTTTTTTTTTTTAAAGAAAAAGGTTAAATCATTACGCTCCCACTTCCCAGTAGGCACGATTGTTGCGCTCAATGCTCATTTTGATGACTTTGTTTTCCTCTTTTCTCTCTCCTAACAAGTCCACTAAAAATTACTTCTTGCAGTAATAAAAACTCACCAAAAATCTTGTTCTTCATTTATTGAAAAACATTTTCACTAGATTTTAGACTGCAAAAATCACCTAAAATCTACTATTGTGATTTGCGAATGTCCTAACAATATATGTTGTGCATGTACTTTATATTTACTCATTAATTCTCTTTTTGTTGGATAGTTACAACAACGATTTAATCTTTGAATAAATCTTATGTGAGCTGAGATATGACAGTACAATATTTTTTTAGTCAAAATATATTACTTTTTCATGAGTTTATAAACAAATATTACGAAATACATTTTAATGAAAAGTATTACACATTATGTGAGACGGTCTTACACAAGATTAATTAACTCTTCATCATTTGAGAATAGTGGTAAAAATATATCTACACAAACAATTCAATTGATTCGGATAGATTACAAGTAAGAATACATAATTAAAATTTAATAGTCACAATGCGAGAGACTGAAAGTTTGATGATGCGCTGGTTTCCTCCCTGCACACTATGTGAATCACCACCGCATAGTGTGCAGGGAGGAAGCCACTTAACTTGTTTTCATAATAAGTGTAAATGATGTATTTAGTGTAAAAGGTATTTGCAGGGGTCAGCATTAGCATTTTAAAAGCCTAAGGCAAAGTAAAAATATGAGTCCTTAATATACGAAATTAATGTATAAATTTTTTTAAAACTTAATTAAAGGATAATTTTGAATTTTTGTCAACATATAAATATTGTAAACTATAAAAATAAAATAAAATTGGGACTAGCATGGGGTAGTTCGTCCATTCAAGTTTTGGGGTCTCTGTATGAAATTTGATTATAATTAATTCAATATTCTCTCATGATTAAGTGGATATTAAATAATAATTTTGAAATCGTGAGTTCAAATCTTTGCTTATATAATTATTTTTTCTAAAGAAAATGTAATTTTAATCTCTCAATTGTTTATTGTTAGTGATTTTAGTCCCTAACTTTTTACCATGACAATATACCCTTAGCTTTCAAAGAAGTTGTATTTTTAACCCCTAGATCAACAAAACTATTAAATTTTATTAAAATTTTACTTAGTACATGAATATTTTAAAATTTTATTATCTTTATTCTTTATAACATTATCAGTTTTAATATTTCATATGCAAAATAGAGATTTGACAACATTCTTCCCTAAATTTTTTATTTTCAATTGCGGCACCTCGTAATTTCTATATATGACTCTGTTAAATCATGTCTTTTATTTTACAAATAAAATATTGAGACTAAACAAGATTATAATTAAAGAAGAAACATTAAAAAAATACTAAAATACACATGTACTAAGTAAAATTTTAATAGAGTTTAATAGTTTTGTTGCTACATGGGTTAAATCTGTAACTTTTTTGAAAAGTTAGAGGTGAATATTGCAACGTTAAAAAGCTAGAAATTAAAATCGCTAGTAAGGGACAATTGAGGAACTAAAATTATATTTTTTTTTAAAAAAAAAAAAATTCATCAAAAATAAAAAACAAGCTAGAAAGCCCTTTCTTATATTGGGCCTTAGGCGGGTGCCCAACTCGCTAACTCTTAAGGTCGGGTCTAGGTATTTGTGTCTATCACTACCTTATTTATAAGATAACCTATGTAAATTTACATGCATTTAATAATTTTTGAAAAAATACAAGTTTATGCGAAAAATTAATTATACCCATGGATTTTAATTGTGTATTTTGCCTTTTTTGTGGACTCTCAAGTCTCAACTAGGAGCTAGATACTCAACTTGATCGATAGTCTAACCCCTGAACTATTGGTTCCCACCTAGGCTTTTATATGCTTGGGTTGAGTTGAGGGTATAATAATCTCATTGTGTGACCTAATAATGCATGGATAATAACCCTAACACACACACATACACATCTATATTGAAATACCTAACTAATCTTCCCCAAAAGGGTGAATCCCCAACTCAAGGGCCTGTCACTTTCCGACCCAACAGAGCATGTGGTTAGGAGGAAATCACAGATTCACAGTAACTTAGTGGCTTAGTGAACATAGTCAAATGGTGGTACGTTTAAGGGATCTGCCCACTTTGGACATTACATAATCCCCACACCACATTCACTGCTGAAAATTATGAAATTTATGATCACCTGAAAGTGATCTTAAATCAAGTCGGAAAGCCTTGTCCGACCATTTTTAATTTTGTATCCGGAAAAAACCTTGGTTGCTATTTTCAATCATTTTTTACTTTAACTTGATTAAAATCATTTTCAGGTGGTCAAAAGTTTCATAATTTTCAACAATAATTATACTGTCGAATTTATTTTTCTCTTCAAATACAGCCTATTAAACCATGTCACTAAACCCGTAAACGGTGAAACTTTCAAAATCATTTTGCAATTTTTAATTTTTTGTTAAATAAAATATGTAAGAACATAGAAAACTAACATATTCGTGGAGGATTGTGCAAACACATGATGTTATTGGGTGGAGTTTAATGTCAAAAAAGGAACATTAAAAATTGTTTGAGAGAGTCCAGTCCACCTATATATATCTTCCTCATCATCTCATAAACCCCAATAGGGGTATACGTGCGCCCCTCCGTTGGCTGCCACCTACAACACACAACCACCCATCTTCCTCCGCCGCCGCTGCCGGCGCGCGGCGGGAGCTGATGATTGGCGTCGCCGCCATGGTAGTTAACCTCGATCCTAGGTAAACTAGAAGATATGAGATGATGTGGGGGCCATTTGACTGCCCTCTGATCTTTTGAACAAACAATTGTTTATTGTGGGGGTGCCCCCACAGAGTCTCCAAGGCCAAATCAAATCGCACTCTCATCATCATCATCTCCTATCTGTACCTGGTCTTACCGTATTACCATGGTCTCAGTTCATTTTCAATTGTTTTTAATTTTTTGTATGGTGTCAGAAAATCTTTGGTTTGAGGTCATCATTTATCATATATGATATATTGATATTGGGTTAGTTGGTTAGAAATTAAATGACGTTATTGTAACAGGTAGACAAACCTCCCCAATTTCTGACTATATAATATATATATATATATATATATATGCTTATTGTCACCTACACTTCCTCCTATTTCTGAGGAATCTCTCAACACGCGTCCCACGGATAATAAACTTATAGATTTGGCTTCGTCCAATTCATAATAACGTAACCAATGAACAAAAATGGGTTTTATTGAAAAACTAACCAGCATTTTACTCTTTAATTAGGCTGGTCCGATGTGAACATACGAGAGTTATTTGAGCTATCAATAATAAGAACAACTTAAGTTGGTTTATTTCTTTTTTGGTCCTTTATAGACTAATATTACAAGATACATTTTACTTAAGATGTATATTTGGATAGTGACTGCAAATGTTTCCATAATGGAACGTTTGGTTAATTGGAGAGTGAAAATTAGGCGGGAAAGGAATTATTGCAATTTCACGGAGAAATGTTTGATATACATGAGAGTTGAAAGAGAATAAGTTAAGTGTAAAGATCAAAAATGCACATACTTATTATTATTATTATTATTATTATTATTATTATTTATTATTAAATAACCAAATTCAATTTTAATCTGCTTTTGAAAATTTATGTAAAACGTTATAAATAAACCCTTGAATTGTATAACGAAAAGCAAACTAGGCGACATAGATAATCTAACCAACTAGTCTAACTCATCTCTTGTTTGCATTTATCTATTTTTTTTTTAAAGTTATACTCTTAATATATATATATATATATATAATATATTAATAATATATAATATATATATATATATATATATATATATATATAATATAACCGAGGGCTATGGGGTGAGGGTGACGGGGGGGACTTGCCTCCCGTACTTATCCACGATAGTTTCGCTTTGATAATTTCTTCATCAAACGTCCAGTAAAAAAGCGTGCATGAATGGATGCCCCTTCAAAGTTGGAAAGGAGGTAGTGTGTTTAATTAATTAAATAGAGAAAGAATATATATGATCATATGACCTGCGGCTTCCATCTACAATTCTGTGAGGATATACATTAAAAAAATATATATCCTCCTGAGTCCTCATACCTAAGCAAAAGCAAAGTGCATGACCAGATTCACCTAGGTACACCCCGCAATGGGCAATAGCTCAATGGTTTAGTGGCGCAGTATTTGGGGTAAGAGACCAAGGTTTGAATTCTTCGGTAGCGGTAGTGTGGGAAATTATGTCTAAAAGTGGGGGCAGATTCCTTTGTGGCCGCACCGGCATTTGGCCCTGCTACTAACCCATTGAGTCCACCGTAATTTACATCTTCCCACAAGCTCTGTCGAGTCGGAGGTGGGGGGCCCTTAGGGCTGGGGATTCAGTCTTTTGGGTAAGATTCAGTTAGGTACGTAACAGGCACAAAGATTTAGTTTGGTAAAGACTTATAGGGAATACGTACGTACTTGAAACTCATCAACATCTATCGCATCAAATCAACAAAAACTTCCTATATTCTAGGAACACTTTCAATTCTTTATAATTTGATGAGGCTATATATGTATACAATATTATATATTAAGCATTTTTAGAAACCCAAAATTTTTGTAATTTCTTTTCTCATCAAATCTTGCAAAGGCCAAATACTACTTCTTTAGGTTTAGCAAACAGCGGTTATAAAAGCATAACTTATTTGAAAGTGCATGGCCTGTTTGGTAAATGACTATTTAATTGATTGGATTAATTAGATGATATAACTAGTGGAGTACTGTTATGCTATGCAACTGTGTACTATGTAAATGTACACACGGAATTGGATCCATAATTCTTATACTATAGATCCATAATTTTTATACTATAAATTTATAATTTCTAAGCTGTAAATTCATAATTTCTATACTATAGATTCGTAATTTCTAAATTGTATAGTTATTAAAATTATGAATATATAGTTCGATGATTTGTGAATACAAAGTTCAACAATTGGGAATATGAACATTAAAATTATGAACATAGAGTTTTGTAATTGTGAATATAGAGTTTAATAATTATGAATTTATACTATAGAAATTATGAATCTATAGTATATGAAATTATGGATTTATAGTATAGAAATTATGGATCCAATTCCGTGTGCACCATAACATGGTGCACACAGTTGCACAACATAATTTGTCATAACTAGTTGATAACATTAGCTGATTATAGAAAGATATTTGATAAATTAGCTCTAAGCTGATAACTGTTTGGTATAATTCCATTTCTCAAAAAAATTAATTAAAAAAGTTGTTTTGAGTAGCTTATTGAATTTTAGCATTTTGAAATTACAAAAAGCTAATTAACCAAACACTTATATTGATTTTTTTAACCAAATCAAAAAGTTAATGATGATCAAATAAATCAAAATTGACCCTATAAGCTTACCAAACCGACCCTTATCTCAAATGATTTATATATAGCAACATACCTATTGACGATAAAACATTGAGATACAAATAATGGAAGATTTGATTTGTTGATTAACAGACCTAGAGATTATCGACAGACACTGTAACAATTAGTCTTGAGATATTAGTGTTGGGCGGCCGCGCGACTGGGAGAAGTTGAGCGAGTCCAACATCCTATCATCGAAATAGAGCGTTGACTGCTATACAAATATAAAAGAAATGATCGAAATTGTGCCTTTGCTATTAGCGAGCTATAATATAAATTTTGACGTAGTTATAAACAGTTGATCCGTTGTGCACTAAGTGTATGTACTTATCTTTCAAAATGATTTTTTAAAAGTCTATTCAACCTCTTCCTTCTAGACTAATAAAATTTATCACCATTTCAAGTTTAGAAATCAACATTACCAAAATGTTGAAGTAGATATGATTTCTGAATTGAAAATGTGATATATATATATATATATATATATATAATATATAATATATATATATATTATATATATAGTATATATATACTCTGATCCGTTAGAAGTATCAAAATGTTGGCGAAATTTTTTTTTTTTTTTAAAAAAGAACAAAAAAAAGACCAAATGTGACAAAAAATAAGTCACACTACGATCTAAATGTGACAAAAAGTTTTAAATTGATAATATAAGTGTGTACGTGACATATATCAATTATCAAACATGTAAGACTGAGTCTCATGTGAGAATTTCATTGATTTTTATTTGTGAGATGGGTCGGATAGAAATAGGATATTTTAACATGAAAAATGTGAATACTTTTAAATCAAAATATAATATTAAGGATGTATTTGGTTAATGTAGTTAGACACATTTTTTTTTTTTGTATCAGAAAGGAGGGGAAAACCCAACGCAGCTAAGAGCAGCAGCTCATTGTCTACAGACACGTCTGGTCGATGCCCCCAGAATCCTAGCTAAGTGATCTACCAAATAATGTATGCCGATAGTGAACACAATCAACTATTTTATTAGGCTATATATAACCTTATACATCTATCCGCGTAGATCAACTATATACCAGGCTTAGGCAACAATTAAGTCCTAATTTAAGTCTATACAAGGTTAACCATTAATGTTATTGCAAAGTAAATTTTGGGAGTCTAAGTCCATAAAATTATATCAATTAACATAATCAAAATTTACGCAGATTATTTCAAAGAATGTGTCACAAATCACATTACATTATTCAATATTTAATCCGAAAAGATTACAAGAATTGACATTTCCTAATAACAAAAGGATAGGATAATATTGAATGAACTTTTTCTTATCAACAAAGAGTGCACAGGAATATTTTTTCCTTTCACGTCAGGAAGTGAAAGAATAAGAAATAGATTTTTATGCCAAAAGCCTTATGGTACATACGGTTGAGCGGCATATCTGTAGCCGCTTAAATGAGAGGTCTCAGGTGTAATACTACATTGTAATAGAATAAATAGTATTAAAAAAAAGATTTTTACAAAATATAATAAAAGGTAAGCAATGAAGTAATAAGTTCAACTTATAACATCACTATATACATAAATTTATCCAATCGAAAAATACGACTCAATTTCTTAAATTTATAACTAATTCAAAACATTTGTACAACAATGAGTGAACAATGTAACAATAGTAACAATTTTATTATATTGTAGTAACAAGTAACAAATAACTATGATAAAACGAACTTTCCTTCTCGGCATGAATGCATGATTCTATGAACTATGGTCTAACCAGTAAGGGTCTAGTACGTGTCAATGTCTCTTCCAATGAAGAGGAAACAAATTCCATAAAACAACCAAACAAAACATGGACTACTGATACCACTTAACCTCTTATGAATTCGATCGGATCTCACTTTAGTTTTCGTATAAACATCCCAGCAAACTTTATATGATGTCGCTATGTGAGACTACTGTTGAAGGTGACTCACCAACAGTTTCATTAATCATATGATTTAGACCACCCAAATAACCATATTAGCCATCCTAGTGTATATTTGTGGATAGTGAACAAAATTTGAACTTTACCTTTTGAATCGTTATATCATTATATTTATTTATTTATTTATTTATTTATTTATTTATTTATTTATTTACGAGGGCTATGGAGTGAGGGTGAGGTGGAGGTGGTGGCCTAAGAAAGGGCAACTGCCCAGTACTATCGTACCCTATGGTAGTTTCGCTTTTGATAATTTCTTCCAATCAAACGTCCCGTAAAAGCGTGCATGAATGGATGCCCCTTCAAAGTTGGAAAGGGTAGTGTGTTTAATTATTTGAGAATAGAATATAGATGATCATATGACTGCGGCTTCAATCTACAATATTTCTGTGAGGATATACATACAGATGTGAGATTAAAAATATAATCTTCCTGAGTCCTCATACCTAAGCAAAGTGCATGACCAGATTCAGCTAGGTACGTAACAGGCACAAAGATTTAGTTTGGTAAAGACTTATAGGGAATACGTACGTACTTGAAACTCATCAACATCTATCGCATCAAATCAACAAAATTTCCTATATTCTAGGAACACTTCAATTCTTTATATTTGATGAGGCTATATATGTATACAATATTATATATTAAGCATTTTTAGAAACCCAAAATGTTGTAATTTTCTTTTCTCCGAAAATATTGCAAAGCCAAATAGTACTTTCTTAGGTTAATTTAGCCAACAGCGGTAAAAGTATAAAGGTTAAACTTTTTTTTTTTTTTTTTGAAATATAATAAAGGTATAACTTATTAGACCTTAATTATCTCAAATGTGTATATATACCAACAGACCTATCGACGATAAAACATTGAAAATATTGAAGATTTGTTGATTAACCG
>VALG01013136.1:3277-19167 GCA_009835305.1 Ipomoea purpurea
CTTGCTATGTTATTTTTGCTTAAGAGCAAAGATGAACCGTATAAATGTCATTTCTTTATAAGAATAAAAGTGAAAACCAAAACTTAATCGAAGAATTAAGAAGGTTGGAGCAATAAAGGTGGTGTAGTATAGAAGCACCTAAATTGGTGACTTCTGTGCAATTGTAGGTATATTACACGAGCGGTTACAAGCGACCTTACTCACCCATCAATCGACGGGTGTTTGCGAACGAAAGGAATCGTACATTTGAAGACATGATGTAATGCGAGTGCTGGTAGTTGGGCCTACCTCAAAGATGCGTGGGGTGAGGCAATTTTGACAAGTAATTACCTTTTGAATAAGGTATCCTGCAAGAAGCTCGATAAGATCCTGTATGAGCTGTGGAACGGTAGGAAACTTTCCTACGGTACTTGAAATTGTGTGGGGTGTCTTGCCAAGTTTTTGTGCCACACCGTAAGAAAATAGAAGATAGGTTCCTAAGACGGGGATCTGGTATCTTTATCTTGGCTATCGCACATAATAGTAAGGTGCTTATCGTTCCTTAGTACACGAGTGCCATAATTCCGGTATGCGGTACATGAAACACGGATAATAGGAATTGGGGATATGCCATAATTTTCTTCCAAAATATATTTCCTTGTATGGTTCAACGAGGGACTAAGTACGTCAAAACGAACGTTTGACGAACTAATGGATATATATGATATGGGAATCTGAGAAAGCAATCGAGCTGTGAGACGAGACGGTAAGCAAGCCGGGGCGAGAGTTTTGATAATATCATTCGGTCCTGATTTTTCTAACTTAACTTGTTAGAGTAGCGATTCGGGGTACTCTAACTTGTGCTTACTAGAAATGAACCCGATTTTTCTATCTTGTTTTGATAGTAAGAACGAGCCTCGAACGTATGATTTGAAACTTGTGACTTCTACGGAGACCAATGTGGAAAGAGGCTATAAAAGTGGGATTCTACCTACAGAATCACACTTGGGAAACTCGTTGATCTCCCTGGGTAGTCAACCCTTAGGACCAAGGGGTCTTTAAAATGAAGATGAACCTGGACTTCCATAGAGAAGTATAAGGCAGGCTTGTAATCAAGGTATTACAGGGCAACGCGAGGGCCTTGATTTACTATCGACATGCTCATTTCTCTCCCTGACGAGAATAAACTCATAGAGGATATACTTGCCATAGCCACGTTGCGGAACTTGGAAGTTCATCAAATGGAGTGTGAGAACCGCTTTCCTAAACGGCGAATTAATGAAGAAATCTATATGGAACAACCCGAGAGGGTCGTGGTTCCAGGCCAATAAAGGAAAGTGTGTAAGTTGGTTAAATCGCTCGTATGTTTGAAACAACGCCTAAGCAGTGGCACAAGAAGTGTTGACCATGCGATGTTAATAACGGGTTAAGAATAAACGAAGTGACAAATGTGTCTACTTAAGGAAACGATAGACGGCTACGTATCCTTTGTTTATATGTCGATGAATATCTCCAATACGTGGTAGTAATGAAGGGGATATCAACGTCTACCAAAACATGTTTAAATGCAAGATTTGCATAAGGATATGAGGTTGACCTGATTTAATCTCGGGATTCAGATCGTTAGGAGACCTGATGGTCTCGGTGTTGAACCAATCAACATTATATTGAAAATCTTGAAAATTTAACAGGATGATGGTCAAGTGGCTAGGACACCATTTGAATGCAAACATTCATCAGTACCAAGACACGAGAAGGTAATTTCACAACTGCTGGAGTATTGTACGCGTTTTATTGTAGTTTGATGTAATCTTATGAGCTGTACTAGGCGCGGATATTGCATATCGCGTTAGTAAACTCATAGATGATACGAGTAATCCCCGTGCTATGCACTGGAAGGCAATAGTAAGGCTATGAGATACTTGAGGTATACTCGTGATCGTTGGACTGCATACGGGAGATAGTTTCTGCTGTACTTGAAGGGTATAGCGACGCGAATTGATATCTGATATTAATGACTCTAAGTTCAACGAGTGCTAACGGTTTACACTAGCCGTGCAGCCGTTGCATGGAAATCCTCTAACAAACTGTGATAGCTAGATCCCGATGGGAAATCTGAGCTGATTAGCCTGGACAAAGGGTTTGTGAAGAGGCTGAATGGCTACACCATTTTATAGGGATATTCCAATTGGAAAGACCGGACCATCCAATAGTGTGCATTGCGATTAGGTCAAGACCACATTGGGAGAGTAAGAGTTATGTATATATGGTAAGTCTAGACATGTGCGTCGTAGACATAAACACCATTTAGACAACTGCTCACAACTGGTGGTTGCTCGATTTGACTACAAAGTCAAAGACATATAAGCGGATCCGCGACCAAGAGGGTTAGGAAGAGAAGTTTGGAGAAGTTGACGACGAGGAATGTGGTCTAATGCTCTTTTGGACTAAAAAAGTTTATAGTGGGATACCCAACCTAGCTGGCGCAACCATAGGTTCAATGGGACAACTAAAAGTTCTATAGTCCGGAACCCAACCTACTGGACAAATTCGAAATTCCAACTATACGAGCTCGACTCGTGTGCGCCGCACCTGCGACACGAATGTCCGACGGAAATTGGTGATAATTCGTATAATTTCGCAAGGAGAGCACAGAGGTTGTGGTGCACGAGGCACGAGAGCTACAACTCTTCGTGCAACAGAAACCACGAGAGGTGCAGGGCTGAAAGTGGGGTAAGGAAGTTCTTAACTGTTATGGGGAACCGAAAGTGTCTGACTGTATGGGGTCAATTCATCTTGTTTACGGAATAAAGAATCCTGAGAGAGGCAGTGACAAGCAGATTTTTACACACAGAAAATTGTACACGAAACATTATTTTTCCAGCCTCAAAATTCTGCTTCTACTCCTTCTCTTTTCTAAGCTACTGTGTTTCAAGACGCTTGTCTTGCTCGCCAGATTTTTTTGTTTGAGTGCTCAACATTGAATCATAGCAAGTTTTATCTGGGAAGCTAGGCCACAAGCTCTAAGCATACTTTGAGAGGTGGCAAATAAGTTTTTAGGGTGCTCACTTTGACTCTTGCAAAACCCAACACCAAACACCTAGCCAAATTTCTTATCTTTCTCCCTTCTTTCCAGAAAATAATAATCTTATGTTTTTTTTATTATTATTTGTTTTTCTACCACGTTCTACATTCAGTTGTCTCGTTTCACTCAAAACAGGAAGAACAGAAAACATGATATTTCGACATGGGTGTTCACATCACATGACAGAAAATGCAAAATTCTAAGTAAAGTGATGCTAAAAGGTGAATCACATTTGGTGATGGTATTAAAGGTCAAGTCACTGAGTAGACTCTAAAGTCGTGGATCGCTGTACCCAAGCTAGAAGAAAGTGTTGTTGTGAACGGTCTTCATGCAACCTATATAATTCAGCCAGCTTGCGACCAAAAATTGGAATTCAGCTTCGCCAAACACAACTGCAGGTTATGGATAATGAAAAGCAATGTGTTATGGAAGGTAAGCGATCAAAAGACAACTGCTATAAGTTCAAAACAAACGATACCTTTGTTGCAGGCCAGCATAATGAGTTTGAGTGTGCATAAAAAAAAAGGAGTGTCATCACTTTATCCGAGAATTAGTTGGAAGAAAAAGAAAAAAAAAATCTCGATTTACCTTTTCTACATAAAAGACATCCTTGCGGACAGATTTACCAGCGTTGGAAAAATCGAATTTGAGCTGCTTAAGAGCAGCACGTGACGGTTAGCAATCGCAGCTAATTGAGCAATTTCTGTTTGTCCGTGTTAATAAAATTCCTAGAAAATAAGGATATTCTTCGACCAAAACAGAAAGCTTCTACATAAAAAGACATTGGTGCCACAAACGTTCTTGATACTGATTGCCTCATGAAGATTGTTGACAATTATCGTGCTTTAACTGCTTAAAAACACTCGGGGATATTGCTATCTCTATCTCTTCTCCTTTAGTTCGTATTTCTTCAATACCTAGTCTAGGAATTTTTTTTATTTTTTTTTATTTTTTTTTTCTTTTTCTATCTTTTTACCTATTTTTTTCTTCTCGTTGTTCTTGTATGCTATTTGTGTTTTCATTATCTGCTCCTTTAAAATGTGCCTAAGATGTTTTTTTTTTAATATTATTGTGCGTATATCTAGTTTGAACATGAATTATCCTTTCTAGTTTTTTTTGTCTCTTTACCTGTAAGTTAAAATTTTTTTGTGTCTCTAAACTGTTCATATTTGCTATATCGGATGTTTTGCCTGGATTATTCTTTGCGTTTTGTTTCTGATTGTTTTCTATGCGTTCACTAAATATTATGTTTACGTTGTTTTAGGTGCTTTTAAACTGATAATCCTGTTTTTGCTTAGGTTATTTTGTTGGTGTTTCCTGTGTTAAAATATGTTTGCTTGAATGATAAATTTGGTGCAATTTGATTAATGTGTTTATTCTCTTGTGTTACTTTATGTTTTATGTGAATGTGTTTTGTTTGGTCCGGTCATGACCGTATTTGGGTTTGCTTGTGTGCTTATTGTGCTACCTGATATTAATCTCTGCCTGAATATGCATTACTTGAATGTGCTTACTATCTTATTAACCAATCTGTTTTTTTTTTTTTTTTGAGTGACCCAATTTAAAAATTGTATTATTTGTTTGCATTTTGTGCTATTTGCTATGAATTTGTGTATGAATATGTTTACTATTTAGATATGCTTTATTTGCTTTATATGCTCCAACTTGATTTGTGGTGTCTTTATGTGCTTATATGTTATTTGCTTAATTGTTATCAAGTTCTGCGTTTCTCGGTTCTAATTTTCTTGTGCAAGTTCAGTCTAATCGGGCATTTCGTCAGACTCAATCCACTATTATAGTCATAACACAATACACATAAAATTTTAACTAAATACACATAATGAGGGTTTGATCCGTTCGGATAAACGAAGTGATGTCAGTATGACGTCAGCATAAAACACGACGTTTTGTGCTTGGGCACACATTGCTATGTGCGTCGTGGTGCACGATATAAATTACCATTGGATAAACTGAGGATTCAGTGTTTACATGGGCTATGGTACTATGTTTAAGATTTCCTTTATCCTAAATTTGGTCCATCCATTCCTTCCCTCCATAAAATTAGGCAAAAGGAGTTTGATGAAAGAGTTGCTAAACTTTCAAGAACAAATTTTTATGATAAAAAGAAAAGAATAATTGGAACCAATTCATAGTCACATTCGATTCCGAGAGTGCAAATCTATGGCTTCTTCTTCTTCGAATCCCCAACTCCTCCTAACACCATGTTTACCTTCATCTTCAATCCCAAAACACGATTTCCCCCTCCATTACTGAATCCATCAAGGAGGAAGAAAGGGGCTTTGGCCATGGCAGCTGCCGCTGATAAGCCACCCAGATTGGTCACTTTCTTGGGTAAAGGCGGTTCTGGTAAAACCACCTCTGCTGTTTTCGCTGCTCAGGTATGTACATATTCAATCCTCTGTCGTCTCCTACCAAATGATTTTCAATTTTCTTAGTAGTAATAATGAGTGTGGAATGTGGAGTAAAATTAGTTGAGCTCCTGGTCATTTTAGTGCCTCAATTGAAATGAAACGGAGTTAAAATGGTAATCCCTCTCCATGTACGGATTGTACTTGAACTATCTGCTTAAGTTAGCAGAAAAGACCGATTTGGGGAGGTTGGCAGGCCCTTCTCTCCTGAGATTTGTCGATGAAGCTATGAGTTTAAGTGGCAGAAATTCCAATCTGAGATATGGGACTTTCTAGATCAAACATTAGAGGTATTTCGGTTCCCATTTTCTTCTTTGCAATCAGGTGATCAAAGACGTGCCATTTTTCTGCCCTCGAAGGCTTCAAGGCAAGCGTAGCTGCCAAAGGTTTATCGAAACAAGTCTTGTATATAACCATGTATAAACAAAAAGTTTCAGCTCTAAGGGTTCTCTCTTTCCTTGCCTTCAAGTGCCTTTGATGTACCAAACACTGTGAGAAATTCATTGAATTTTTCTTTTCTTCAAGTAATCTATGCATCTCTGTATTTCTTGGGTAAGCCCTGAAGGTATAATATGAATGTTGCTTTCCTATACTCAAGTAACAAAGATGATGAAATATAACACTTAATAGAAGCAAGCAGGAGAAATCGAAAGTCATTCTTTCTTTGCTTTACTTCTCCTGGTTTGTGTTCGCCACACGACTCCTCAGTTCTTCAAACGCCTTCATGCTCTCAGCCATCAAACCCTCAGCAAACCAAAACAAAACCTCTAGCTAATAAGCTAGTCTGTTTAATTAAAGTATTAACAAGGCCTTTGACTGATTCGTTTTCCGTGTGAAAGTAGGGATAAGAACACTAAGCAAGAAAGCGACCATCTTGAGTAAGACTGTATCCTGATAACACGGAAAGCAAAAACGAACACCTTGTAGAACTAAAGAATTCTCTGTTTTTGGTTCCTTCTCAGGCCCGCCTCAATGCATCGAGCTCTTTTTATTGCCACACGTTTCATGTACTTGCCGAGCCAGGTTGACAGACGAGAGCTTAATCTGCTAAGCAGAAAATGCTGCAGTTCATCGTTTCAGGACATAAAAATGTCATTTTTTTATCCACTGCTGCAAAGAAGCTGTCAAGATGATCTAAAGTCAATACTGGTGCTCCTGTTAAATGGCAATATGGAGAAAGAGAATGCTCACAGGCCAGGAAAACCGAAACATAATTGGCCATAGCAAGTACTTGAAGGAAAACGATGTTTCCATGGTATAACTACACGATAAGAACGTTTGTTTATGCAGACATCGAGTGACAAAATAGTTTCAAATCCCATACCTTTCCAACCACGGCCAGAATCTAGTAACCAATCTGTAGGTGATGCCAAATTCTCTATAGTTCCTATATACCATGCTGCCCTTGTACGCAAAAGTGCATAAACACTCTGTTCCACCTGAAAGTTTGAACGAAAAAGGGATGAAAATGTTTACTATCCGTAAATAAAGCATAATTTCTTCTTAAGTTCAGAAATCAACTCAGTATTCGAGTAGTCGTAGCGTAAGCTGTAAACTTAATATCATCTTTAAAGAATATTATATAGTAGTTATATATATATATATATATATATATATATATAGTATATAATATATATATAATTGTGTTCCCGCGTTTTCAGGGCCCATAAAACAGGGAAAGATTGGCGATGTTTGTCTATTACTTAAGGGAGTCAGATATGAATATGCACATGGTCACTTACTTCTCAAGTAGCTTGTACATTCTTCTTCAATGCAGCTTCACAAGAAGATTGGGCATATCAACCAAACGATGCAAACTTGCTTCCCTAGTCTTCATTAAGGTCCTGCGTACTCGAATGCCAGCCTCTCGCAATTGCCATCTGCTTTCCGTTCTGGCCATATCGAAATGCTTGAGAACAGCTCGTTCATTCAACCTTGCAAAAAGATCAAAATAAATGTCAATTACTTTACAAGTTAAAATGCAGTTATATGATCAGCAAAGCTGCTAAAGCTCAAAAGGATATACCAAGAAGGAGAGCTCTTCATCTAGCCAGTTCACAAATGCCACCAAATCGTCTATGTTGGAGAAGGAAGCTGCACGGATTTCAGATGCCAGTGACTGGACGAAATCGCCTTGAGTTTCAACATCAGCTTTCACCTGATCAATACAATCGTTTTCTTGCTTAGAGTTGGATAAATAAAGCACATATATTTGGTAAAGAATCGAATGGAAAATTCGACATACAGCTAAAAGGAAGGAGGATTTGTTGGCCATCTCCCCAATCATGTTGCTTCTTGCATCTGATGTGTTTGATGTGGAAGAAATCAAAGGTGACGATGAATCCTTCTTTGACTCACGTTTCATCAATGTTTGGTAGAACTCAACTAGTTCTGGGGCTCGATGGACTTTATCTCCTCCACCTGCTTTTGTTAGGCTCCCTGGTGGAGGAGGTGGCCTAGGCGGTCCACCTGGTGGTGGAGGAGCACCCGGTGGAGGAGGCGGTGGAGGTGGAGCCCCACCTGAAGCATTTATACCAGTAGTAGTAGTAGTAGGAGCATTAGTTGATGATGGTTTAGGAGGTGGACGAGCAACTCTAGGAGCTCGCTTCTCGATATGGGCTAATTGCATCTTGCTTATTGATTGAGAATCTGCTTTAGGATCACTAGACTGCTCGGTTGATTCGCCAGAGACACCTGACTTCTCCTTTATCTGTGTAAGTTTTGGGGGCAAGGCGATAGATCTGTCTACTTTAAAGCTCGAAGTGTCACCAAATTTTGCAGCTCTTGCTCGTTCAGCCTTTTCTTTTAATTGCTTCTCCCTCTCCACTGCCAACTTATGCCGGTCTTTATATGCAGGATACTTTTCCTCCATGACCCCTTCGACTGACTTAGACATTAAATGAAAAGACGATGCAACTGTATTCAGTGAATCGGGGGACATATCATGTACTCTACTAGCCTGGGAGAGCTTTGGTGTTTCGGGAGAATTAAGAAATTCCTGTTCTGCTGTCCCAAAGCTAGTGATGGCTACACTTTCACCCGCATTCCTGAGCATCAAGGCTTCCAGAGGACCCCGAGGCCTACTATGACTCATGCTCATCCTGCTCGGTGACCCTCCAAAAGACCTTGATGGCGAAGTAAAAACTGAATCGTCTTTGCTTCTCCCCCATTTCTTCAACTTCTGAAGTAAGCCAGGCTTTTTACTGAGGCTACTATATCTACTAGTAGAACTATCAATAGAGGTATTATCAAAATCTTCGCTTCCTGGAGAAGATGGGTGTGAAAAGTTGCTTTCAAGATCAGTGTCCCCTAGACCACGTTCTGAACCTGCATATTCTAACATCAGCTGTTTAGCCTTCTCCTGGGATCTCGGGCTCAAACTTTTACTGAGGTCTCGAGCTGTTACTTTGCCCGTAGGCGCTTGATAGTTCCGGAGTTCAAATCTTAAGCATGCATTCACCCAACGAAGATACACTAGCTCCTCGACTTCACTGAATCTATTCATCTGCAGTCCTTCTACTTGCTTTAGAAGATCATCGTTTGTATGTCTCAAAGCTGTAACCTCTTCCCTCACATTCGCAACCACTTCACTCTGCAGCACCATAGAACAAATTCAAAACGAGTTAGTAAAAGTAGCTATATATACACATCTTAAACAAGATTTCAGACGATTTGATAAAACTAGTACCTCTGTCATATTAGAAAGGGATGTTACTTTGGCTTGAGCTGCATCGAGTTTCATGACCAATTCTCGCTTCTCAATCTGAAGCTCTTTGTTCTTCCTCTTAAGCTCCATAACCTCCACCTCTAACTCCTTTAAAAGTTTAAGCTTCTTCTCTACCTCAGCATCCCGTTTGAAGGCTTCCTGTTCCTTTGCATGAAGCCCGCTAACTTGCTGTTTGAGCAACAATAAATGCCCTTTCGTCTGGCTCGCTTCAAGTTGAACCTGCCTCTGCATCTCCTTGATTTTGTTCCTCGCCACCTCTAACTCCTTTCGTGCATCCACAGTCTTAGAAACTTCCTCTTGAAGCCTCTTCTTCTCAGCTTGCAAGGTATTTACGGTAATATTAAGCATATCGATCTCCACTGCCTTAATCTTAAGTTGCTTTTGTAGCTCAACAATATCTGATTCTTGCTCTTTCAGCCCATAATACTCCAACAGCTCGCCTTCGAGCTTCACTTCCCTCTCCTCCAGCTCTTTCACAAGATTTCTTAACCTTTCCAGCTCACTTGCATTATTAGCCATCTCATTTTCATATGCTCTCTCCTTCTCTGCATCATACATACCACTGGGCAACGGAAACTCTATCTCGCCTGATAAAAGATGTTCAAATTCAGGAAAGAGGTCATCTTCCATATCCAACGATTTCCTCAACGTTGGATTTATAATCCCATTTATTAATTTAACTTCTTCTTTCTCCTCTTCCACCTCACCCTGCATAATCACAAGGTGCACAAAATCCATCAATAGTACATAATAGAACATAGGAGACTGACATTTAGCTACTGTTGTTAAAAGAACAGTAGTGTATTCTTAATTCAAAAATTTGATTCGTAAATAATCTGATAAATATAGAGATTTTAAAGGTAGTTGAATTACCTCTTTGAGGCCATTCTTAGAATAGGTAATCTGCTCCTTGTCTTCCTCTTCACTCCTATTATGTTCTTCAGTATTTCCTGTGTAATTCAATCAGAAACATAAGCAATTTGACAAAAACCCAAAAACCTGGTACCAATGCAAAGATAGATTACACACAAAATACCTGAAGGCTTGGGTGGCCTTTGTGGTTTGACACTAAGCTGCCTAACTCCATAGGCTGCAATTGAAGCAGCAACCAAGAAACCTACTCTGACAATCATGTGGCCGGATACAAAGAATTCAACTTTCCACTCATCTACTGGGATGGGATAACCCAATCCTCAATCCTCATACACCTCTCCACCCATTTTTCACACCCAAACCATCACTCCAACATAAAATGATGAAAATAAACAACACCCAGATTCTTGAATTGCCTATAGACTCCTATTATGCCACTCTAAGCTGAACATTTGAAGAAAATGAGGTTATGAAATTCTCCAGCATTGCAGTAATGAGCATTTAAGAGTAGCAACATATAGCTGAGAACATCTCAACATCAATAACACTATCATCTTATCAAGGAGAAACTTGGTTTTAATTTGTACACAGAATGGTACAGGTCAAAGGTAACAAGCTACAGGAGCCACCAATTTCTAGTGGACAGTCTTTGTCCAAGAAGATTAAAAGTTGAATACAGATGGTGGGTGTAAGAACTCTTTACTGGATTAGCTTGTGTCCAGAAGAATGAAGAATTAGAGGAGACTGAAAAGGAAGTGAAAACGGGCAGAAGAGCGGGTAAATTTGAGCATTAAATAGGTTTCGTGTCCTCTGTATGTAACTTCTTGCCATAGGTATATCTAGTTCTGGATTGGGAAACTTGTGGGATTATTATTCTTCCAAAATGATCAGATTTCTGACTGGTTTAGGTGACTATAAGAAGCTCCTAGAGAAAACACAGAAAAAACAGAAAAACATATTTTAGAAAATTCGACTAATTTGATATTAAAAGTAGTTGGTCATTTAATTTCGGATTTTTCTTCTCCAAATACTATTTGCTAAACTAATGAGTTAAGCATGTTCAGTTCTGAATTGGTAGTTCCCTAATTCATTATTTACTAGAATTGAAATTGAAATTTTTTGAAAAATTAAGTTATGTTACTATTATAAATTGTTATGACCTTATTTCTAACCTTCAAATCTTGTATTAGGCCAAGCGATTGGATCACTTATTTTAAATAGAAACAAAATGTTCTATATAAAGATTTTATTCTCTTAGCTATATAATTTTTATACTTAAAAATTATGTGTTTACTTTTAGGTACGAAAATCATATTATTAAACATTTTTACTACTGATTAAGTGATGTGCCCATGAAATAGTGGGGTCCAATTAGAAAGTAGTTACAAAAATTGCATGCAATATTTTTGGCCTTAATGCATAAATTTCATAAAGAAAAGGTGGCTGACAATTATGTCTATCCTGCAGCTGGTAGAATATAGTGTATGGCCAACATTTGCCAAAGAGAAAAGATAAGCTCAAGCTTTATAGATAGACCAACAAAAGAAATTTAATTCTTTTGTGTGTGGAGAGGAGACCTTTTAGGCTTTTAACTATATAATATATGTAGTCGTTGTCTCTTCTTTTCAACATTTGGATTATATATATTGGCTATAACTTCTTTATCATTTCTTTTTATTGTATCACAAAATTATATATGAAGCACTCTCCACCATTCACTATGACTACATAAATTGGTATTTCGCTATAGTCAAGGGACAATTTTGGTAATTAACTCACATATATAGGATGTACCTTTGCAGAGGCCGGTAGTGTTAACTGGTAGGAAATTACATTGAATTTTTAGATAATCGTAAATCGGTTGTAGAAACGAGAAGCCAGCTTTTGGTTAATGTGATGGTGGAGTGGGATTGATGATGTGGCCGAAGTTTCAATAAAACTTTGTCACCTTCAAGAAATTCAAGCTTGCATCTCTTGATATTTGTTACTTTAGTTATCTAATTCTAAGCTTTTTCTAAGTTGTAACGGCGTTATCATATCTACATGTTCTTCAGTTACTGCCTCAACTTTAAATTCTCTGGTAAATATTGTTGCAAGATTGGCAGGGACCATCCATAGGTACACCATTTGGAATGGGGTAATGCTAGAAATGAGGTATTGTACCAGTATTCGGCCCAATAGATGAAGCGTCCCATTATATTGCTTCTAAGTTTTTTGCACTTTTGGTCCCACGACTATAGTGGCACTATCAGGACTGATCCGCGACTTTCAAACCTTGCAATTTTAGTCCACGACTATTGTTTTTGTTTCAAAAATGGTCCTTCCGGCCAATTTTCCGTCAAAATCTCACCGGAGAAAGAAATTCCACATTTCAAGCAGGGATAAAATAAACATTTACATTGCCTTGCAATCTCGGACCGCTGTTGACCTCTTATTCTAACCAAAGTGCGAAAAAAAAAAAAAACAATTGCTAGAACGAACCCTAATCTGCTCTCATCTCATCAACGATGTAGTCATTATGTTTTCCTTCAAAATAAAGAATATGAAGATCGGCAATGGATGGCGTGTTGAAGATGGCAATCAGTGTTTCCTCTTGTTCGCAAATGGGTTGATGAGATGAGAGCAGATTAGAGTTCTTCTCTGGCAATTGATTTTTTTCGCATTTTGGTCAAAATAAGAGGTCAACAGGGGCTCGAGATTGCAAGGTCAATGTAAATGTACATTTTATCCCTGCTTGAAATGGGGGAATTTTTTCCGGTGAGATTTTGACTGAAAATTGGCCGGAATGACTTTTTGCAACAAACAATAATCATGGACTGAAATTGCAAGGTTTGAAAGTTGTGGATCAATCCGTTAGTGTCACTATAGTCGTGGGACCAAAAGTGCAAAAACTCTATTGTTTCGGTTGCTCGAAGGTCATACACCGTAAGTATTGCTCAAAGCATCAATTGAGGACCCAGATTGACCATTTTTTTAAGAGTGGTAGGTAGTACTCATACGCAACTTGGTGCCCCATTTGTCAAAAACTTATGGTCCAAAAAATACTTAGAAAGGACAAGTCTCGATCACTTAGTATTGATCCTGGTATCACATGTAAACGAACTATTTCTTTTGTAAATATTCCGTCTAGAGACTTGACGCTGAAAGTGTGTTTTAGTCCTATAAAGTGGGCTTATTTAGTGAAACGATCTATGACCACCCAAATGCAGTCAACCCCGTAGGAACGTGGCAATCTGGTAATTAAATCCATTGCAATGTCCTCCCAAATAAATGTTGGGATAGGGAGAGGTTGGAGGAGACTTGCTGGTGCCATTTTGTCATATTTTCTTTTGACACACCAATCATTTTGCCACGAATTGTTGGGTTTGCTTCATCATACCTTTCCAATAATTGTTGGCAGCTAGTCGGCGGTATGTGTGATAAGCTCCTAAGTGCCATCCCATTGGTGTGGAGTGAAATTCTTTCAAGAGACGAGAAAATCTACAGTGATGTGGCGGGTAGAACAATGCGTTCCTTATAAAATAAGCATCCTTGTAGAAGTTGAAAAGGAGTTCGATTTGTCGAGTCGAGGCGAAGCTACTGTTACAATAGTATTAAGCTAGAATCCTTGGCAATAGTTGTACCCAATTCAACCAATTGATCCATAGTGGTAAGGATATTGCCGACAATTCTAGCTCTCATTCTGATGAGACAAAAGCATCTACGGCATTGTTCAACCTCTCAGGCTTGCATGCCTACAAGGAAGGCGACTAGTTGGGTCATCTTTTGCTGGGGGAGGCAACCAACGACATATCGTCACCAGTGTTAGTGCTCGGAGATGGTCGGAGTGTCGCCGAAACCCTAGTGACCTATAATAATAAGGACACTAATAAGTTTTTGGGCTTCAATGTCCCAAAATAACATGTTGATGAATTTAATTGCACTTTTTAAAAGTTCAGGGGTCTTATTGATTTTTTGAATAAAATTTAGGGGCCTATTTAACAAGAGATTCTTTTTTTTTTTCTTTGGGCCAAACCAGCCCTAACTGTAGAAGGCACATTTAAGCTCGCACCATACTCAAACTTACTAGTCAGATTGGGTTTTCCATATGAGAGGGGGGTTTGAACTCTCAACCTTTCTTAAGGAACAAGAGTGCACGATCACTCACGCCATTAAGTTGGTTATTTCAAGATTATTGAGTGTTTGGTAAATAGTTGATTTTTTTTGTTATTTTAGATTTGACCCTTCGATGTTAGTATTTTGACTTACTAAACCCAGTACTTAATAAATATGTCCATTGGCTTAGCGGACAACCTTCAATGCACATAAAAAAAAAAAATTTAAAGAAGATGACAGATTGGTTTTATTATTTATAAATTAGTAGATTTTATATTATTTGGTATTTTTTTTTTTTTTTGAAAGGAGTCTGTTCAGCATTTATTCAAAGTATTAATTTGGTTATTAGTTTTTCGTTTTATATTTTCTGTGTTTTTTATGGACTTACAATAGCTAACAAATTAAACTTGATAGATAAAATGTTGGGTAATAAAATTAAAATTCATACACCACAATAACACACTACAAACACCTTGTTATATGATTCATGTCTTAATTCTGAAAGTGTAACAATCAAAATGGATAGGCTACTAGGGAACATGCATAAGCAACATCGATCACTGCTTTCAAGGTAGATTCATTTTCATTTTTATTTTTAGGATTCATATAAGATTGGATCAATTAACACTGAGGTATGGTGGCTAGCTTTAAACTCAGTACTGGAATGGTGTATATGTATCTCCATCTTTATACAACAGATCTATAACTCTTCCGAGGTTAATTGACAACTCAAAATGAGTATATATGGAAAAAACAATTGACTTAAGACATTCTTGATTAATGTCTTTTTATGCGTTGTTGACTCATTAATTGTCTCATCTTTAGATTTTTCATATTGTTTCATGTAGCTTTTCACAGCCGAATCTGCATGTCCTCTTTGCTGCTCAAACTATACATAACAAATAGTGCAAATTCAACATTAAGTGAAATAACGTCAGATATTGAAAATTTTAGTCTATATAACTTTCTTTTATAGATATTAATTATAATTTTGTTGTTACCTCATGTCCAGCCATATCATCTATTAATCTACAAATATTGATGTAGCTTGAAAATTAATGGCTCCTTACACACCCAATCAAACGCCTCTTTAGTTACAAAATCTTCTTGCATGCCTACCAAAGAAGTTGTTGATAGCATCATATAAGCACCCGTTATAAGTGCAACCTTCATGTACTCTCTCAAATTTTGGAGGACAACGATTATGAAACCACTTTGCTTCTTCATAATATGCTCCCACTAACTTTTTAATCTAAACACAAGCAACAATTAAAGTTCCAAAGGTAATTATTATCATATATATGAGTTAATTCCAGTAATGATCTTTCGACTATATTGATTTTCTAAAATTAGTACATGACTTTTAATTTGGACATTTTACGTTCCCTTGACTTTCAATTTCTTTCCAATTGAGGTTATTTCGTCAAATTACGGTAAAGTGGACTTTAAATGAAAGGGTAAAGTAGTCATTTCATCTGTCTAATGTATAATTCTTTGTAATTCTTTCTTGTATACGTGACTTCAGATATCAAATTCACTTAATTGTTTAATCTCTAATGAAATTGCTTAACATATAAAATGACCATAATAAAATATAATAATAATAATATAATAATAATAATAATAATAATAATAATATATAATAATAATAATATTATTATTATTATTATTATTATTGTTCAAAAAAAAAATCCCCTTAATT
>VALG01013136.1:19247-33945 GCA_009835305.1 Ipomoea purpurea
TATGCGAGGCGAGATTGTAGGTGTATATATGAGTGCCAGTTTTCATATCTAGAGGTGCAGTCCGATTACAGTAACAATGAAAACTCTTGGTGTTAGTTTCATGCTAGGTTTGGGGTCAGGATCATCAGGACAAGTTTATCATAACTTATCTGTCAACGACGGGTTAATGCTCCTCTTTTTTGTCGCATAACGCTCTGCTTCATAATCTCTTCGTTAGTTATTGTACCCTACTGTAATAATCAATCCTGAGCTGGGAGGTGAAGTAATTCTGCATCTATAAACCAAGGGGTTCTCGAGGATCATCAGCTTTATAAGCGATTGGTCTTTACTTTTCTCTCCGTTCTATGCATTGATTGTATTTATACGGGATATGCTTGATTAATGTATATTGTGTGGGTTATCAGAATTCTCTTAGCTTCCACTCTCTGTGTGTCGAGTGAGTCTATTTTACCTACATATATTTCTGGTCCCTGCCACCATTTCTTTTCTCCTGACTGAGCTGCTTTATTTTCATATTGAATACCCATTACATCATGCATCCAATGCAGTTGACATCCCCATTACTTATAATTCTGTCATATCATAAAGGTGATTGTCATACTTTAAATTCTATTTTCAAGTTTTAATGATATAATGTCTCTTGGCCTGATGACAATGTATCAATTACAGTTAAAATTATTTGCAGGATGACATTATTAATATATCACATAAGATAATTATCTTGGCCAACGACAATAGAGATACGTCATTATATAAGTACAAGAATTAGAGATGGCAAAGGGGATGCGATGTAGTTGGGGGTGGGTTTAGCTTTTTTTCTTTTTATAATAGCATTTTGTTGTTTCGGTGACGGTGATCCATTTACCTAGTACCTTGGCAATTAATGAGACATAGACCCGTTACATCGACGACGAAATCGGACACGAATAGTATAATGTTTGCTGTTTAGCTTCTTTTAAATTGTCCCGGGTCTATATACGGCTTTGCACCCGTATGATCTCCCTGTAATGTTTCGTGTCTTAACGGAGGATAACAGTTTATTGCTATGTTTTACGAACCCGTTTTACAGGCCATTCTACAAAGTACATAACAGTCAGCTGTATCACTACGCGAATATTGTTCTGTGTTTGTTTACCGATTATACACTGATATCCGTTTTGTTACTCCGTAACTGTTTACTTTATACTCACTCACCGCTATAAGGGTTATATTATGATTATGCATATGAGATTAGTGAAGAAGATCATTATGTGCGATTATTGAGCATTGACAATGATAGTATGAGCGACGACGTAGGGATGTATGATGAGTTTTTAGGTTTCGATTGCGGGTAGGCGTGGAGTCGATACAGCCAAAATTTATTAGATAGTTTCATTCTCGATTTTTGATATTGGAACATTGTTGATTGTGGTGCAATACATCATCTTTATTTCATATTGTATATGATATAAAACCTTTAATTTGCTTTTTGGAGCTGTAGTTTAATTATTATCCTATTTAATTCAAATGATGTAAATGTTGTATAATTGATAATATTTTATTTGATGGTTTGAATGAAGTACAAATGAAGACAGGTCCTCAAATAGCCAAATGCAAACACTTTAATTTAATAGTGCCTTTTGTTAAATATCATTTTAACAGTCAATTAAGTATAGATGATGGTTTTGTATTTGTTTAGTATTTCCTATTAATTTCATATGAAACGTCTCAACTAAAATTTGTAGGAAAAAGATGTTGAGACAGTTTGATAGTTTTATTTTGAGCCAGTCTCTTATAAAACTTAATTTTTTTAATGTTAGAAATGTTAACTTTAGTGATTATTTTTTTTGAATAAAAAATGTGATAATTAGGTAGATGTAAACGTAGTGATGTTTATACGGGGTTTCTTGTCAAATTTATTCTTTTCCTTGGGTTGTGTCAATATTGCATCATACAAATTATTAACATTCAATTATAAAATTTTAGTCGACACGACCTTGAAACTGGTTATTCCTACTGGCATGTATCTTTTGTTTATTCGTGTCATACCCGACTCTAATAAAGCAATATAACCATGTTAAGGAAGAAGAAGGATAGACACTTTTTTTAAAATCTCAAATTGCCCCTTTAGAATTTGACTTGCAATAAGACCTTAAATGACCAAATCCAGGTAAAATAATCATAATCGAGGACCAAATTGAATAATTTTGATAGTCGAGGACCAAATTGGTGAAATCCTCATAGTCGAGGGACCAAATCGGTAATTTTCTCATTTTTTTTCTATCAACTATATGATTGTCACATTTCATCTTTTAATTGTTTGCGATGATAAAAAGTAACTTTGCTGGGCAATAAAATGAATAAAAAGTGACAAGTGTAATTGCGGACATTAATTACTAATTCCCTATTAGGAAATTGTTCATGGTTTTTTAAAAAAAATTTGTCCACATAAATAAAATGGAAGTAAGTGATGACATCTTCAATAGATAAGTTTTTAGCACAAATTTTTAGGTGACAAATAAGAGAGATGAAAGAGAAAAATGTGTGAAAAAAGGAAAAAAAAAAAAAATTGACAAAATTTTAACCCACACACTTCATTCTCTCTCTCTGGTGGGACTTGCAAATTCTGAAAAAACTTGGTATTTGCAGAGCACCCCCATTTCTCTCTCCTCCCTCTCTCCCTCCCAAGTTGGTATTTTTTTTTTTTTTTTGAATGTTCCCAAGTTGGTATTTTTTTTCTAAAAATTTGTGATCAATTCCCTTAATGGGATGCTTTGAGAGAATGCTTGGATCCTCTTGCTAATTTGGATATTTTGTCAGCTTGTGGCCAGTAAGGAAAAGAACGTTGTATGTCATTTGCGTGAAGAACAATTCGAGTTTAGCCTGACGGTTAATTATCTTGTTTTTTTTTTTTTTTTTTTTCTAATTCAGCTTTATTTTGTTTTCTTTCCTCAATTTTTTTTTATTTCTTCTTTTTTTTTTAATCACACCTACAAAAACTCATCAAAAACCACACTACAAATTTCACTATTGAGGATTGCCTAAGATGTGTAAAGTATTTATTATATTGCAAAAATGTTAACTTAATTAATGACATTGTTATTTCATGTTTAATATTTTTCGTTTAAATTAAAAGCAAAAATCTTTTCATTACTCGTAGGATGATAATTTGTTCCGTTCCCGACCCCTAACATGAACGGAGTGGGAAAAAAATTGGATACGGAAAATGTATACATTAATTTCTCGTCGGGTATGTCCCGAATAATTATTATAATTAAAAAAATAATAAATAATTATATATATATATATATATATATATATATTAATATATATATATTAAAATTAAAAATTTTATTTTTAAAATTAAAAATTACACAAATATTTTGACTAAGAGATTGTGATCGGGACAGGAATGAGGACTATTTTCAATTCCCGCTGGAGCGGGGATGGAGACGGGCTCACGGTTTCGGGGACGAGAACAGGCATCCCTACTCTTTTTAATCATTTATACATACTCAAATAAAGAAGTATTACTCCAAATTATAATTGAATTATTTATTAACTTTGATGGTGTGTGGAGATTGAATCGGGTTTGAAACTGTGACCACCTTACTATATATAGTTTTTGAGTTAATATCCATATGAGCTTTGATGAGTATATTGATTTTATCACGTTTAATTATAAAAATTCAAATTGATCATTTTTTGTCATAAATAATTTGAAAAGTCAAAAGATTACAGTTACGGAGAGATTAATTTAAAAATTTAGGATTAAACGTGACAAAACTATTACTCAAAGGATTCCATATGACTGGTTATTCAATTAATTTGTATACATTATTAATTTTTGTAAATATCTAATCTTTTAACTAACTTAACTGGTAATCGATTTTCTAATAAAAGTTTTGCCGCTGGATTTTAAAAGGAATTAAAGTATTTAACCCCCTCCAAAAAAAGAAAAAGAAAAAAAATCCTTTATCGGACATCAGTACATGCCTTCTTCCGTCACCGATCGATTTCGAACGGTTTGACTGCTAAAATTGGTCGATTGAATACTGGAATTGAATCCCGGTAGCCGGAACTGCTAACAACGCTAGTATATACAAATGGCGGATGCGAATCAACCTGAAAGAGTACAATCATTAGCTCAGAAAGGTGAAGCCGTTGTGGCGCCGATTTACGTGCAGCCGCCGGAGAACAGGCCCCGAACCAACTGCAATGACTCTATGCCTCCGGTGCCGACGATCGACCTGAGCGCACCTACTGAGCTCCTCATCGGCGAACTGCGGCAGACGTGCAAAGAGTGGGGAGCTTTTCACGTCGTGAACCACGGCGTCGCTGTTAAATTGCTGGATGATGCTAGGCGCGTGGGCCGTCTTTCTTCCACGACTATCCCATGGCGGAGAAGGCGAGGTATTCCTGCGATCCCAATTCTCCTGCTTCCGAGGGCTACGGCAGCCGCATGTTGGTTGCTTTCAAACGACACCGTTTTGGACTGGAGGGATTACTTCGACCATCACACCCTGCCGCTCTCTCGCCGCAATCCATCTCGTTGGCCCCACTTCCCTTCCGATTACCGGTATGCTTCGCTTTCTTCGACTTAGATGTCTGAAAATTTTAGCTGTTCTGCAATTACTGTTAATATGTCCTGCATAATTTTTAAAAGAAATTGGAAAATGGATGGAAATGAAACACAGCAATTGGTAAGATAATTGACAAAGGGACTGAATTCAAGAGCTATCAATTGATTCTTCTGTTTAAATGTATTCCAACAATCATATAAACAACTTGTTTTGGAATAAGTCACTGCCTAACAATTTTAAGTTTGCCAGAGAGGTTGTTGCACAGTACAGTGATTGTATGAAAGTCCTTGCTCAGAGACTTTTGGGTTTGATCTCCAAGAGTCTAGACCTGCCATCTTCTTGCATTGAAGATGCAGATTGGGGAATTTTACCAAAACATTACTTTTAGTTACTACCCGCCCTGCCCACAACCGGAGCTTACTCTTGGTTTGCAATCAACATTCTGACTTGGGTGCTCTTACTCTTCTCATCCAAGACGATGTTGGGGGGCTTCAAGTTTTCAAGGATGGAGAATGGGTAACTGTGCATCCATTATCCGATGCTATACTTGTCATCTTGGCGGACCAAACTGAGGTATTTCAAGCCCCTTTAATGTCGTTTCACTGAGTGCTAGCAATAAATATTATTTTTGACTTTTAGGACTTCTATCTATATCTTTCTTTGTTGGTTATTACATGAAAGTTCTATGAGAATTTCTGGTGGAAGAAGCTGAAGTATTAGTGATCAAGCTTCATAGGACTTATAGGGTTAGGGAAAAAATGTTTTCATGCTTTGTACAGATAGATCAATCTAGAAATTGTTCGGTGTTTTTTGCCCTCCACCCGTTAATAACTAAAAATGATTCTGTCTAGTTAAAAGGTTTACAAGAGCATTTGGCCTAGTGTATATTTGAGTTCTTTACCTGCATTGCCTCATCGGTCATTGCTGTGAGCACAAGGACCCCAAGTCAGAGTGCTTAATGAGAATATTTGGGAAAACATACTCTTCAATCTTCCAAATTCTCTGTTATGACCAACTTCATAGCATTGGTGTGTCCCTAACATTTCACTATTCTTGAATTCTTGACAATGAGCTTTATTCCTTAGGTGTGCTTTCTGCTGCTACTTTTATTCATTCTAAATGGTCCTAATTCTCGACTTCTAATTTAAGCATGCGTGTTTTTGTCCATTTTAGTAGAACTAGACTAGATGTTTTTGTACTATGATCTTGTGAAAGGGTTTCTAGATGAATCTTGTGACCTTCAATTGGGACCAGAATCAGATGTGAAGTTGGCTTATAAAGTGCTGATAAAGTATTATATTTCAGAGCCTTTCTGATTAGTAATTTAGAATCTGTATGAAAGCCTTGAACTTGTTCCTTTCTGAACAGTAGAAAACTATACATAGAAATATTGTCCCTAAACTTTGCTTCTTGGTTCTCTCATTTTTTGCAGATAATAAGTAATGGAGAGTACAGAAGCTCTCACACCGCGCCATAACTAATGCTGAACGCCCCCGGTTCTCAATTGCTACATTTCATGACCCTGCAAAGACGAGAAAGATTTCCCCCGCCTTACATCCGCCAAAATACCGTGAAGTGATGCATGGTGACTATGTATCATCATGGTACACAAAAGGACCAGAAGGAAAGCGGAATATTGATGCCCTTCTTCTTTAATCCGTAAGTATTATTATTCATAATGTGCAAATTCGCTATCCTACAACATGAAAAGACCAATAATCCTCTTGGTTCTTACAGCAGATTCTGGGAAAAATGGTCCTTTGAGAGGTAGAGCAACTTCAGTTTACTGTAACTGGATTATATGAAACATATATTCATATATGCTCCTTTGCTTATGCGCATACTGTGTTGACACTTGACAGAGTATTAGTTATTGACAGTGTCATTAATTGGACTCCCACACCCATACAAGATGATCTGCCCTCTATTGCAATGTAAAATAATTTGTAATAATTGTAAGGCGCATCCCCAATAGGAGAATCTTTGGGAATTTTAGAACAATAAAATCTAACCTAATGAACTTTTAACAAAAACCCCCCTGTTGCATTTTGGAGAAAATTTTATCCTGCAATACCCCACATTTTGTCAGCAGTGTCAGAATTTTATTTTTTTTAAAAAAGGTGAGAGAGTGGCCCGCATGGGCCATTGAGATTTGAGAGTGGCGCAAATTATGCCCTGGACCCGTGTCTACAATGCATTGTGGACACGAGTCCAAAACCGACATCGTTTTCAGCAAAAACGTGTCATTCCAATTATAAAAAAAAAATTTAATTTTGTCTTGTCGTTAACGGCGTTATTCGTTTGTGCCATTATGAATGTACAGTTATGAAATTATGAATGTTACATTATGAATTATGAATGTAAGTTATAAAATTATGAATACAGAGTTCTAACATTATGAACTTACATTATGAATCCTATATTGATTAATGAACATAGAGCTCTAAATTGTGAACAAGGAGTTTTCGAAAATTATGATACTTTACAGGTTATTGAATTATGAAGATGTACAGTTACAGATTATGAAATTACGTTATGCAATTATGAACGTGTACAGTTTATGCAAATTATGACATGTACAGTCTTTATGGGAATTATGAACACAAAAGTTCTGACATTATGAACTTACAATATGAACATTAGTGATACAATTATGAAACATAGAGCTTCGAAAATTATGAAGTTACAATTATTGAATTATGAATGTACAGTTACGGAATTATGAATGTACAGTTATGGAAGTATGAATGTACAGTTAGGAAGTACGAATGTATAGTTATGGAATTATGAACATAGAACTCTGACATTATGAAACTTACAATTATGAATATATTGTAATAAAATTATGATCATATATTTCTATAACAAAGCAGTCTAAAATTTAAAAAAAAAAAGTGAAAGATAACAGTGTCACTAATGGCACTGTTACCCCGTGTCCAGCATGCATGGCAATAGCCCCAAGACATCAAACAATAAGAGGGGAAGCATTAGCCCAAATTGCAGCTTGGGGATTCTTGGGTCAAAGCTTTAAAAATGCCCTCTATGATCAAAGCTTTCCGGCTACTCCACCAAGATAAAACTATGGCATAATTGAAGCATGTACTTGATAATTGGCGGCTGACAGTATGTGCTTCATCTCAACTAAAAGTTTAAGCTGATAATTGGATTGTACATTAATAATATATGCTCAAGAGACCCAATTTTGTACTTCAATGCTAGCTTCTTGTCCAATCATTTTTTCCAAATTTCACCCGATGACTAATGGAGTTGCCCATAGAGGCACTTCTTGTCCAATCTTATTGGTCCACACATTAATGGTATATGCTCAAGAGACCCAATTTTATTCTTCGGTGCTAGCTTCTTGTCCAATCATTTTATTCCAAATTTCACCCCGATGACTAATGGAGTTGCCCATACGGCTCATTATTGTCCAATCATTTATTGGTCTATTAGTAGTATATGAGTTATATTATTATTAGTATATATGTAGTATATATAATTATATATATATATTGGTTCCTGCGAGGTCAGGTCTTCCCGTGCGGTATGACACCATTAGGTATGCGATAAATGCATCATATAATGTTAAAAATACACAAGAATGAAATGTCAAAAAATGCACCACATAAAAAAAAAAAACACCCAACATATAGTGTATTTACAGACACTCTGTGATGCATTTATGCATACCTAATGGTGTATGCCGCACTGACCGTACGGGAAGATATGACCTACAGGAACTTGACCTTATATATATGTATTTTGTAAGTTTAATGACCTAACTACATTTTATTGTATATTTTAATGATTAATTTGAAATTGTTATTATTATGTAAAGTACAAGTATTGAAATGATATGTACAGTTATTACAAACTTTCTTGTAAATCAAGTATGAATGCGTATTAAAAAAAAAAAAAGTATGAATGTATTTAGCAAAATATAATTTAGAACTTTATAATGTATTGTAATTTGCAAATTTTAACTGATGATGCCGGAGTAAATTTATCCGCTAAACAGCCAAACCCTAAATACCGGAGCTCTACATTTTCAGTTGGGATTGGATTTCAACCGTGACAAGAGTGGGAGAGAGAGCCATCGAAGGATTGAGAGAAGAGAAGCGGAGGTTTCAGAAACCCTAAGCGCCTTAAGCTTCACTGGAAATCGCAAGCGTCATCCTCGACAGCCATGGATGCTATAGGAAACAGTTGGATGTGCTGATGGGAGCGAATCGAAACGGAGATGTAAGGGAGTGGATCGGAATTACTTCGACCGTGATGTCTGCCGTCTCTTCCTCTCCGGCCTATGTCCTCACGACCTATTTCAACTCACCGTACGTGATAACAATGAATACACTTCCATTGCATATCTTCACTGCGGATGCATGTATGTGTTTGAAGCACATTTTCCGTTTCTGTTTGACTTTATTTTGATATTTTCTCAATGCAGAAAATGGATATGGGACCATGCCCAAAGCTGCATTCATTGGAGTTGAGGAAAGAGTATCCTCAGTGTGACTTTGATGTTTCCTGCATTTATTATTCTCCATTTTTTTATACGAGAGTTTATCTTCAACCTGACTTTAAAATATTATATCTACCTATGATGTGTGTGCCCATGCTTGCCTCCTAGGTATCCAACAAAAAAAGAGAACAAAATTTATTGAGATGAACTCAGTTGATGATTAGACTAAGAGCTTTAGCATGGGATTGTTTAATTGTAATTCTTTGGTTATTTTTATAAATGTTGATTAAGTTCTCTACATTGATCATATATAATATGTTTCTTTTTGGTTGATAGTAATTTAGATTTCCTCTTTTTGGATACTGAAGGAAGATATGTTTATTGTTCTGTGGTGATTGATAATATTGTGTGTACATCTGGAAATGCTTCTTTGCTTTGGTCAAAATTGAGTTATGGCCCTCTACCCATACTTTTGGGATATAGAATCTCTCTTTGCTACCTTAATCTCGTCTATAGATACGAGGAAGCAAAATCACAAGGGTGTTGATAACTATGATGAACCTGGAGGATGTTATTGACAGCTGATTGTTGAGTGTGATAGGAAAAAGTAACCAGATCCCTCAAACGGCTAGATGAAGAGATGCCAAAGCTGCCATAGCCATATCAGTTTGAAGTTACTCATATTAGTTTGTACCTAAGCACATTTAGCATTCACGGTGCATTCTCTCTTTTTCTGTGCGAGTCTTGCTTATTCTTGCGTTTATGTGTGGTATCCATTGATGTGCAGACAGAAGAGGTTCGTGAACTGTCGAAAAGCAAAGATTAGCAAAAGTTGGAAAAGAAGCGTGATCAATACGTTAATTTTTTTTTAAGATTTCTCAAAATGTTTTTATATCTCAACTTACCTGTAATATTATCAGCGTCTTATTATATGAAATTGTGTTTTCCTAATACATGCCCTCTATTGTTTATGCGATCTTGAAGCAAGACGATATGGAAAATCATTGTTCTTGAAGAGGTTGAAAGAACTCAGAACAAGAAGGCTGACAACGGTGCTAAGTGCATAAAGAAGATGACCAAATAACCTCAAAAGAACATCTTTGTAATTTTGCTTGCTGTAACTATTCACATTTCCTGAAGGAATGCTTCTTTTCCTGGATGCTTTAACAAGATCGGCATCTCTATACGGGCTGCAGCCATCAAAACCCCCACAATTGCACCCGTTGCCTTGCTGCTGCGCAGATCCTCGATACAGGAAAATGAATGATAAATGAGAACTAAAAGAAAGCAGAAGATCTTGGTTAGGGTCAATCTTAAGTGTCTGCTCAATTGAAGTTTTAGAACTATCTTAATGTTTTTTGCTTGGGAAACTTCTTAAATTCGTTACCTGTTATCTAAGAAAGAAGGTATGCTAAGGCTCATTTACTTCTGTTTATTAATTTATCTTTGGTTTTCATACAACTTCCTCTCTTTTGGGGTTATTAAATTACATGGCACTAAAATCCTTTTTCCCTCACTCTTTCTTCTGTTGGTGGAAAGAACTGCACTGAATTTCTTTGGTTGGGTTGTACCTACTAATCTTTGATTGCTAAGATTTTAATTTAATAAAAATACTTTTTTATTAATTTCTTTCTTTGATGGCTTCTTTCAGGTGGCAAAGGATTGGTTGAATAGAGGCACAGACACCGCGCCCTTAGAAACGGCTGAAGGGCTCTTCGCAGGTTTCCAAATCTCCTTCTTCTTTCACTTTCCGCATCATGTTCTCGGCTTTCTTCTTGTATCATCATGTCTCCCTTTTCCGTTTCTGCAGCCGTTGGCTGTGCCCTATTTTTTTCCTTCTCCGTCTATTCTCTACCTCGTTGCAACTATTACTTTTTTTTCTTTTTTTTTTTAATTTTTTTTCATTTTTTTTCATTTTTTTAATTTTTTAACTCTTTTTTTTTTTTTTTTCCTTTCTTCAGCTGCCCGCCCGGCCGCCCCCTTCTGTCTATCGGCCGTCCACTGCTGCGATGTGCGCATTGTAGCCCCTCCACCTCTTTGCCCTCCGGATGGTCATGCTGCCTGTCCCTTTCTTGGTCCTTTTTTATTTCCCTGTCTCCCTGCATCCCGTGTCCATTGTCGCCCTGTCTTGTTTACCCATGCTTCTGTTGTCCTTCCCAGCGGTCCTTCTTGTGTGGCCATTGCCATACTCACCTTTTGTCTCTTCCCTGCCGATTTATTCCCATAGCCTTTGGGTCCCCTTTTTGTATTTTGTTTTTCTCGGTCGTTAAGTCCCCATCAGAGGGTCTTCTTGTTCATTTGTTTTGCGTCGTCTTCAGCTTCCAGGATCGTAGGGGTTGCCTTGTTGTCCCTATCTGGCCTTCCTCAGTTCCTATGGCGGAGTTGCTTTTTGGTGTTACCATTTTGTTCTCGGGGCCCATTTCTAGTCCGCTCTAGACTCCTGTTGGCCTCTGGCTCATTCCCGGCCCACGGCAGCCTGGATTAATTTTATGTTTAATTCAGCACTCTTTGCAGCGAATGTTGGGCTCTGCCTTTATGTTCGCTCAACTTGTTGAATATATTATATGCCAGACTGCTCGCCAGCTGCGCCTGTTTGTCGCACTTTTGTTGGCAGCATTTTTCAGTGTTTCTGGACGGTACGCTTGTGCCTCTCACCTGTTTCCAAGTCATGGTCGCTTTTCCTGGCCACAAATGAACCTTTCGGAGTTCCGCGTATTCCCATGTTTGAACCTGGCGTTGTACACCTTGTCTCAGCGGGCTTCTTGGGGCCCCGTTTTCCGGCAGGATCTCTTTTGCAGCTCTACTGTGCGTCCTTTTCTGTTTACTGTCTCTCGTTCTCCTCATTGGCTACCGCAGTATCTCGGCTTTTGGGCCGTCTTCTTTCCCACGCTACACTCCCTTGCTCCTTGGGCTTTTGCTGCCCGCTTCGTGCTTGGTTGGGTCGGCGCTTTGTTTTTTTCTTTCCGTGCTCGTTCGTCTTCCGCTGCTTTGGAGGCCCGCTCCCTTCGGTTATATGCCCCTCAAGAGCGCAGCTGTGCTGCTTAGTCTACCAACTCTTGCCGCGTTTTTGCTCTCCTCTTCTGCTTTCAGCCGGTGCTCACCACCTATTTTCAAGAGTAGGCTACGTCCTGCTCCAAATACCGTCTGCTCTCCTTTGGATACCTTTCATGTCAGGCCAACATCGTGATGAGACCATCCATGTCCTCACACCCTGTTCCATGCCTGATCTCCTGGCACCTTGCAGACTTCAAGAACATGTAAGCTCAAGTCTAGCAAAAGCCGCACCATCTTGTTCCGTCGTTTATGCTTGCCATTAGAGCTATCCTGATTTTTGTCCTCGTTAACAACTGGGCCCAAAAGCCTGCTTGTTTCAAGACCTTGTCGCTTTCTTCCTTTGATCCTCTGACTCTTTCTGGTTCGGGTAGTGCTGCAATTCTCACTGTCTTCACTGTCTATCACTCTTGAACCGTAGCTGCGTACACTTCCTCATAGAAGTGTTCTTCTTGCTGTGTTTATCCTGTCCACTCTGATAGAGTATATTCGGCTTCTTCCCCAGAGGATCGTTTGGTAAACTTTATTTGCATTGGTTCAAACGGTCTCCTGTGCTTTCCGGCACCGTTTCTATCTTGTGTGACATACACTGTACTTCAACTGATGTATCTGTCTACCATATAGTGATCACAATTCGCGTCGGCGACTTCTTGTACTCGAAGTTCTAGCAAGTTATTCAGCCACTCGTATATGGTACACTACAGCATGTAATCCGTTCTATGTATCATTGGTACTATAAGATGTGCTTGAATTAAATAATGCACTTAATTCCTCTTCTTTTCTTGAATATGACAAACCTGTCACCTCGCTGCTCCCCATCATATATTTTACTATAATCCTCTAGAAACAAACATTAAAAAAAGAACTTGTTCTTCTAAATTCTAGGAATGCAGAAGTGAAGCACACGAGACCAACAATCTTGAATTTCAACTACTTATTAAAAATGAACAATAAGATGTGACTTTGGACTTAACTCTAGAAACAACTACAAATGTGGACCAACCATGCTATTTTAAAATTTCTTTGACAATCATTTGAATTTATTTTGAATCTGTGTAGTCCCCACTCTTCTGACCGCTACCATCTCTCCCTCGTTTTGATGAGTTTGACTACCGAATGTCTGCATTTCGGGGATAATCAACCCTTTGGACATGCCTGGCTCCATATCTACTCAAACATTTTCATCTATTCGTCGCTTGCGTTCACTCATTCATATAGATTCCTCTGAACCAGTGACATTCACGACTATCTTATTCTGCTCTACCATCCTGTATGATGGCCAATAGCATATCTTTTGATCTTGTATACAATGCGACATCAGTCATAGTGCATTTATCTTCCAGAGCTGTGAAACCTCATTAAGTATAGACAGATGTCGTTGTCCTCTGGCCGTTCAATCTTCTTACTCATTGCATTCTATCCATGTAAAAAATGCATCTTAGTTAGATTAAACCATTTAATATGGATACGTTCTATTTACCTGGTGTTTAAGGATCAAGTTCATACAATAATAGTTCAAATCAACAATTTATCTAGATACAAAAAAAAATAAAATTATAGAAAAAGCTATATATATGGTTATTGAACTGGTGAAGTAGAGATATACCATAGAGCTGAAGCATGAGAAACGTATCAATGTACTATGAATAGGGCTTCCACTTATTCCTCTTCCGAACGTAAAAGGCAGACTTATGAATTAACATTAACTTAAGATAATATAATTTATAGACTCTGTTATAAGGATTATAGTCTAGAGGAAATTAATAACTTTGGTAATTTATACTATAAAATGGCCTTTAGTTCATAACTTTGTAGTATCAGAAATGCTTAGTATCTGTGTACACATCCCAGTACCTCCCTTGCTACCCGCTAGATATGGTCAGCATGGACCAATATAACATTTAGATAAGGTCAGTGGGCCTAATAGAATATTAACCTAAAATTATCTAAATACCAAATCTTTAATGATATTTCCTAACACATTGCGTAGTTCATGGGATATTGTCAATAAGACACAAATTGAAACTTATTCTGTTAGTGTTGCTATGAATATCCTTTACTCCATCATCTAAGAATGTGAGGCAATTGGTTATGCAATAGGGTTTAAGGAAGAATATTGCTTTATATTTAAAGGTGTTTTTTTTTTAACCTTGATTCTTTAGGGAACTTATTTCCTCTGCCCTCCACCTTTCCAAATGGAATATGGATTAAATTTTCATTTATCTTCAGCCTCAAATAGAGCTATTCCTCTATCAATTAAATTCAATTCATATTCAACTTTACTTTTCTGATGATGAATTCACAGGAAGAGAGAAACAAAAAAACGAAAAGGCCCATGAAGAAGTGAGAATATGTGGTAGCGTCCGATCATCCCTTCATTTTAAAATGATGGTATATAAGTGGGTTATTAGTTGGTTCGACTCTCTGTAATCATGTGTGTGTGTGATTGCCTATTTGAATAACATCTTTGCTCTATTCATCATGAGTCTAGGAGAAGAAGTAGCCGACCGTGAACGCGAACCAAAGACCAGTGAGGGAAAAAGGTTTATTTGCTCATGTAAGGGTTGAATAACACCAAAGAGAAGTGTGTATAAGGAGGAGACAGAAGAGTGTAATTAAAGCC